>APFE031145623.1:875244-981625 GCA_000404065.3 Pinus taeda
ACTCTAAGGAATCTGACTCTCTTCTGTTTTCCATAAACACAATTTTCACAGAATTTTAAATCAACATGCTTCAAACCTAGCAACAAATTTCTTGAGTGAAGAATCTACAACCCCTTATCACTCATGTGCCCAAGCTTATGATGCCATAATGTCGTATGTTCTCCTGTAGAGGTTAAAGAATTAACATAATTAGAAATACCATTGCATAAATACAATGTACCAACCTTTCCTCTTTTCGCTATTACTGAGGATCCTTTAGTGACCTTCCAGGTTTTATCTATGAAATTACTTATGCAACCTTCACCTCCAAACTACCCTGTTGAAATTAGATTTTTCTTCAGATCTAGAACATTCCTTACCTCCTTCAATAGCCATTGATTGTTATTTTGTTGTTTTATGAAAATTGTACCCATTACGACGATTTCACAGGGTTTATCATCACCCAATCGAACCTGTCCAAAATCTCCTTGAACATAATCATGAAAATGTTTCTTATCAGGTGTGGCATGGAATGAGGCCCCTGAATCTACCACTAAGGAATCAATAATATTTTCTGATGAAGGAATCAAAGCATCTTACAGCACTTGTTACATTCACTTCATGATTAGTTTCTTGTTGTGCGTCTCCTTATTTTCCCTTCAGAGACTTGCACTCTTTCTTCACGTGTCGTTTCTTCCCGCATTTCCAGCACACTATCCCCAATCTGGACTTGGATCTGCCTTTTCTTGACTTACTGCGATATCCTGGGCTCTTTCCTCTTTCCATTTTTCTTCCCCTAGTCTCTACAGTCAAAGCATTACCTGATGTCTCACCGAAGCTTTTCGAACCCATTTCCTCGATAAGGATTGCACCGACAACATCATCAAACTTTAAAGTACTAGATCTAGAGACATATTTACTAATGGCCATAACTAGGCCATTCCAACTTTGTAGCAATGAGCACAGAAATAACATAGGCCTAACTTCATCATCAAAATTTAACCCTACAAAACTTAACTGACTTGTAACTATATTATAATCATTTAAATGGTCTACAACAGATCCACCTTCTGACATCTTCATATTAAATAAACCCTTCATAAGAAATACTTATTTGATACTGAGGGTTTTTCATATAGTTTGGCCAATGCTAACATTAAACCCTCTGTTGTCGTTTCCTTTGAAATATTAAATGCTACTAACACTTCTAGGCACAGCTGTATTGTTGCAAGTGCCTTTTTGTTGAGAATATCCCATTCTGTGTCTGTCATATTCATCAAATTCTTTGTCTTTCTGCTCAATGGTAGGTACTGATCTCTCTGATACGAATAATCTTCCATCTACATCTTCCACAGCTGGTAGTTTTGGCCGTTGAATTTTTCGACTCTAAACATACCATCTTCCGCCATTACGCTCAATCAAACCAGGAGCCCTTCTCTCCTACGAGTTTGTCAGCCAAATAGACCTTCGTCTCTGATACCAGTTGTTAGAAATTATATATTAAAGAGCAATGGAACACATAAAATATTCCAGAAATATAAACACAGAAAACACATAAAACAAGAGAGACACAGATATACGTGGTTCACCCAGTTTGGGCTATGTCCGCAGAGAAACAACCAGTCTTTCGTTTAATCCAGCAAACTAAAGAGATACAACCTATAGCAGATATGCTGTAACACCCTCTTCGCTCTCAAACTCCTCTCTCTTCCTCACTTAGAATATAGATCTATCTAGATGTAATACAATTCCCTCATATATAGTGAGGGGTTTCCTTGTAGGGCAAAAAACCCTAAATTAAACATAACTTCTACCGTCAGATCGTCCACCTAATGAATGGCCCAAAATGACTAGAAATTACTATAATTTTACAAGTCAATTTTCAATCTATCTTTTAGCTTCGGGGGCGCTACCCCAAAAACCCTCGTCGGGGGACCACTGGCCTCTGGACCCCCCAACCGAGGGGGATTAGTCCCCCAAACCCCCACGCACCCCCCCACGTGGAGGGGTGTATAGTCTTCCTGGGGTATACATCCAGATAAAACCTTTGAATACAGAAGATAATCAGGCTCCACACCCAACATGAAAGCAATTTTCCATACATCAGGTTCTGCAATTTGGACTTACTAATAACCACTGCGCAAATCCAATTTGGTGAAATAAACATCATTCTTTAACTGATCTAATAAGTTATCAATCGTGGAAGGGGGTATCGATTTTTCACCATGATCTTGTTTAGAATGCGGTAATTGGTGAGCTCTATAATTGCAGCAATAATGCTGCAACTGCTAGGGCTCCTTTCCTTACTTTTATCAACCCAGTAGTTCGTAACAAACTTGGAAGCGACGGTGTTGTATGCACAAGTACTAGCTCTTACTGCAGGCTATCACTTGATCAGCTGGCACAAGTTCGCTAGGAGCTTAAGCCAACTTCTATGAGTTCTCAGTAGAATCTTTTATTGTGTTGGAAGACAGCTAATTCTACAGGAGCTATTCTACTTGCAGAAAGAGAAGGAAAATTGTAATGAAACACAAACCCTAGCAAACCCTAGTTTTGCATGAAAAGAGGTAAAAACTACTGAAATGGGTGCCATTAACTTCTGAAGAGGTATATTGCATTGATTCAAGCTACTTCTAAAGAGAGATGGAAAGAAATCATCTTTTTATACTTTTGGGGATTTTTATGTGGGATTATTATGCTTATGGTTTGACTGATTATGACTATGCAGAGGTTTGGTGGCAAAGGAGGATGGAGTTGGCTTTTACAGATGGTGAGGAAGGTGTGGAGGAGTCCTAAGAAGTTCCTAGTACCCTTCTGGAGACTTCCATTGCGATCAAGCTTCGAAAAATCACTCACATGAACTTCTACAGGAGGCTGCAGGGGATCTACAGGAAGTTCTATAGGAGGAGGTTGAAAGTGGCTTTTAGAGGTTTGAAGGTGGAAAAATGGTGGGCAAAGGGAAATGAAGGCTGGATGAAGGTGTTGGAGGGTCTAGGACTCTATTAAGGAGAGGGTTGGATTTGCTCAAAGGGCAAGAAATAAACTTTGCACAACAATGCAGAAATTAGGGCAGATTGGTGACATGAGGCGAATGAGTGGGGAAATATTGAGAGATGAACTAGTATAGGTTGTGCTGTGGAGGAATGATAAGATGGAGTGTTCTACAAGTGAGTTGCACTCTTATTTCCCAAAACTAACCAAAGCAAAGATTGAAAAAACAGAGTTGTCTATTTTTGACCTAAAATCTGACCTAAAAACAGAGTACTGTTGAACAAAATTTTATGAACAGAAAGTTATGTGAGAAATCCATGGTAAATGAACATGAAATGGTCTAAGCATGTGGATCCAAGCAAATATCAACTTCTCCAACTCAAAACATCACACTAGCAATTGCATGAAAGGAAAAAACTATGTTTTTGGTGGCAGCAGTAGTGCCTTGACCTCAAATCATGGTCCCAAGGAGGGAAAAAAGAGGCCAAGCCCTACTGGTAGCCTTTTTGGATATTTCTCTGTTACTGCAAAAAACTACTTAAACAAATTTAACCAAGAACAACTAATTTAATCATCAAAAGAAACCTATTTTACCAAAGCAAGATTAATCCTAAACAACAGAAATCAGCTTATGAATGCAAGAAAACATATAAATACACAAAGGAGGTGCTAGGTAGCTTGGGTTGGGCCCTAACCCAAGAACTTAATCCCTCTAGAAAATATCAGTGTTGGTTCCAAGCTGGATTCATCTTCATTGATAAAAAAAATAATAATAGTTACATCACAAAACTGTCTGCAAAAAGAGCTTGAAAATGAGTTAAGTACAAGTCTGCAAAAAAGTGCAAAAATAGACTATAAAATGGCTAACCTAATGAGGCTTGAAGCCTTCTTATTTATACAAGTGATGACTCCCAACAATCCCCCTAAATTTAAGGAACTCGACTGCCTAAAAGTGGAGATAACAGTAACCCCACTTGAGTTGCCCAGCTGCCCCTTGGAATCATTCATGTGGTGGCCTTTGTACTCCAATCTGCTGATGGAGAACTTGAGGAAGGGGTGATTAATGTACACCCCTCCTATAAGTACTCATTTCTTCGAAGCTGGCTGTCATTCTGTTCATAAATGCCTGGTCCTTGTCCAAAAATTGTCCAAAAATCTGTAATAAACACTCATTAGACTATGTGGCAAAGTGACTATCCCCATTCACTCAATTGACATAAATATATTCAAAAACTTGCACAAAACTATGGAGAATGGTGGAGTAAATGGAAATAATAGGCAAAATGAGCCCATATAGTTACCCATTTCTAGGGCTCATCATCACCCCCCTACTTAATGGGTTGCTCATCCTTTGAGAAACTAATCCAGTTCTTCATCTTTGATAGCTTTAACAGCTTCCCTGATATCCCAAGCTTCTGATGTTATATCTTCTTCTTTGTCATGAAAACCTACTTTTCTGTCCACTTCCTCCCAATGTTTCTATTCTTCCTCCTCTTTAACCCCATCCAACAGTCCTAGCAGTAGTGGAGGATTGAACTTAAGGCCAATCGAATTGGCTTTCATGGTTTGCATTGATTGTTTATATAGGGGCACTCTCATCATAGCCTCCCTCATTCTGGTTGGGGAATGTTATTCCCTGATCGTTAGGCTATGTGACAAGGTATTCCACCTTCTCATACATGCATGAATGTTGTTATCGCCAAATAGTCTCTCCATATCTTAAAAATGAGCGATAGCTTGTGCCTATTTGTCAACATAATCTAGGAGGACTTGAGGATTGTCTGCAAGGTGATGATGGGCATAAATGAGATCTAAGGGGTTTTTGGGTTCTGCCCTTATCATGAGAGGTTCACTTAGCTCCCTTGTGATGATCCTTTGAATTTCCACTGCCCTCTTATCTTCATGGTTCAACCAAGGAGCCATAGCCATGAGCTGAAGGTCTCCTAGTGTAGCATTCGGATCCCACAAGTTCATGTCTGGTAGTGTCGTTTTATGGAGCTTAAATTCTGCTAATTTGGCTCTATCCTCGGCTGAACTATTATCACATATATGCATAAATTTGTAATAATTCTGGAATGGGATTGTTCCCCTCTGGGCCAATGTTTTGATCTGGAATTGAAGCCATTCATCTTTGAGATATAGTGCATAGGATATCGCTGGTTGTCTACACTGCAAGGCTTCCATTGCCCAACTGGCCATGCAAGCCATCTGAGCTTATTTTCCCTACAACTACTATCTCAAAATCAACACTTCAGTTGTTGCCTGAGATTACTTTTCTTGCTACTGTTTCATCAGCATTTCATCATCGGTCTATGGCTCCTCCTCTTGTTGTTGTTTCTCTACTGCTTCCTTATCTGTTGGGGGACCTTCCTGTTGTTGCAGTCCTTCAAAACTTGGCAATTTGTCTCCCCCTTGAGTTTCCCATTCTTGTAACTACTTTTTTAGCAACTCATTCTCTTCCTATAGTTGGGCTCTTCTAATGCTCTCGGTGTGTCTCACCATGCCCAACACCCTTCTCAACTCTCTCAATTGTTCTTCCATGTGCCCGATATCTTCCACTCCTTTATATTTAGCAATCTTCATCCAGGTGTAGGTTCTAACCCTTTCTTGTTCTAGTTCAAAGAAAAGGGTCACAGTGAATTTATGTGGGATGATCTTCCCACCTTCTAGCAGATTGTAATATGAGCCTAAATTAGGTTGAGGGCTTGGTTCAGGTATCTCTTTGGCCTTGTCTTCCTCTTGTGACTGTTCTGCAGCCTTCTCTTCTAGTTTTTCAGTTTCCTTTAGCTTGGCTAGTGTTTCTTGTAGAGAGGTTTGAACTTGCTGTAGCACTACTTTGGAGTCCATCACTTTGATTCTTTCCTTCTAGGTGGAGGTTTTGGGACTCCCTCTCTCATAGGTAATAGATATCTTGGAGGGAGATTCCTCCTTCTTCTCAGTAGGTGCATCTTCAATAATAATGGGTACTTTGGATTATGGATGGGGCTTACCCACCTTGATCCTGGTGCTCCTTCTGGCTTTGAAATACATGGATGTTTCTCTCTTTATTTTTCCCTTTTGTTTTGCTGGAGTGCTAAATGCAGCAAGCACAAGTGCTGCTTCTTTTGCCAACGTTTCAAGGGATTTTTCTTTTTGTTGTTCTCTCCCTTCATCATCTACAATCTTTTCTGTGTCTACTGTTTTTTCTTATGCCTCTGCTATTTCTGGTAATGTCTTCTCCTTTTCCTGTTGGGCCCCTACCTCTCTTGTGGCAGTCTTTTTGTGGGCCTTCTTGGGATTTTTCTTCTCAACATCTGTTCTTTTCCTCTTCTATGTTTTTGAGGTTGTTTTCTTTTATGCCTTAGGGACAACAGTGGATTTGTCAAGTTCCTCTTCTTCTTTCTACTTCTCCTCAGTTTCATGTTCCTCCTCTGTTTGAATATTTTGTGTCTCCTCATGATTTTCCTTCTCAATTTCCTCTTGCTCTTCCTCCTCCTCACTACCGGATGGGCTAATATCCTCAGTCAAAGTTTTGATGTCATCTTCCGTAGACATATTCCTAAAAACCTCCCAAGCTATGGGGATGGTGTATGTGTGTAGGGCATCTTCCACCACTAGTTTAATGAGGCCATGGTGGGCTAGCTAGTCTGGGACCCCTGTGCACAACTTGGTGCCACATTCTATCAAGGACTGGAGGAGGAAATATGGGAGACTAAGTTTCCTGACTAGAGGTAGGTCCATCCCATACCTCAATTCTTGTAATAACCTGAAGTGATAACCATAAATTATTCTGAACCTTCCTTCACAAGTGATATATTTCATTCTTTGGTAGCTGAATTCACTCCATGGAGGAGGTAAGCTTGTCCTTCTGACCCCATTTTTATCCTCTATGGGATGCTCCTCAGGTTGAAAAAATGTTTTCCTAGCAACCTGTCCCAATGTTTTTTCCTCCTTGCTCCAAGGGAGCCCAAGTGGAAGACCAGTGATTCTATTGATAGAATCAGGTGTAAGTTCTAGGGTCAGACCCCTGTTACTGACTGTAGCATGTGTTTTTGAATGGGGTCTTAAGGACATCAAAAATTCTTCAGTCACCTCATCATCATATCCATGAATTATTTCAAAGAAAGACATCCAGTTTGCCCTGATGAAGAGTGTTAGGTTCCTATACCACTAGGTTTCATTTTTCATGATTGACTGGAGAAGTTTGAAATATATTCATCCTTTTCATGCTACAAAGCTTCCATATTTTCAATAATTTCGCTATGTACAATTGCTTAACTCTTATCATAGTTCAAGAATGGCCAAACAGCTTAATCTTGGCCAGGTTCATATTTCGATTTACTTGTCTTAGAATAAAGAATAAAGGTCTATCCAAATAGTTCAAGCTTGGAAGATAAGTAGATAGGTAGAGAAGAAAAGGAGCCCAACTGCTTAATCTGGGCCCTTGGAAGAGATAAGTGTAGACTTAGATAGGAGGGCAGCTAAAAGCAAAGAAGAAAACTAGGGTTTGCTAGTTCAAATGCACCCAATGAAAATGAAGAAAAAATGTTAGGTGTAATAGGATGGGTAAGTAGTTTTGATGTTGCAGAAGCAGTTGCATGAGTGTTCTTCTTTCTCAAAGATATTTCATCTTTATTGGTATCACAACTACCATGGCAAAGTGTGGTGACAAATCGGATGTCGCATGTCTAACTTCCCCTCATTCCTCTCACACCAATCACTTACTAACATCTCACTAGGAGACTGAGATCTGCTCAAAATCCTTAGACCATTCCATTTCAGGTGAAAGTTTCAGCAAAATAAGGTTTTCTCCATGGGCTAAGAAGCCACATTTCTTGTGCAAAATCTTTCTTCTTATGACCCTTCCTGTAGCCTAAGTTTTTGCTTTTTAAGCTTAGTACTTTGCTTAAACATCATACCTTTCATATTAACATGCTAACCCTATTTATATAGCTCCCATGTAACCTTTCTCCCACCCCTATTATATTAAATGCACAAAAAATCCCATAAATATTATAAATATCCCCCCCCTGGCTAAAGTTATGGCCATATGTTAATTTTTGTCGGGAGTTATTGGTCCATCCAGGGCCAATAAACAACCCTCCACGTGCTCCACTGGAGTTTATTTAACATCCGGTTAAATAAATAACCAGCCCGCCCACACCCAAAGTTGAAACATATCACAAACCCCACGAAAATATTATAAACAAAGAAATATTAAATGTGGGTCCCCGCCCTGCAAACCTCCATTGTTTCCCACTCACCGCCAACTGTCCGATCGTCGCGCCTAAATCCAACGGCTGTCGGCGATATCGGAACCCCCCCCCCGATTGCCGAATGATAGCATCTAGGAAATGGGCGATATTTCCTCCATACGAGAGACGTGTGTCAGCCTCTCAGTGTGATAGAAGCCCCCTCCTCCAATACCACCGAGGCTCAAAGGGCGGTGCGGGGAATACCGCTTATCGCCCTACAGACCCCCGCTGACATCATGACATGTCACTTGCTTGCATCACCACCTCGCCTCTGTGTCACCTACCACATCATCTGACACGTCATCTTCCATACCTCGCTACACGACAAAACCACACATCATGATGACATCATCCGACAGAAATGCACCAAAACCTGCCAAAGTCAAAATTTTTGTTAAAAAGAGGTGAAAGCATCATTTTTGCTTGTTTTTGTTTGTCTTCTCTGTGTGACGTCTGCATGCCAATTTATGCCCAAGGATAGTCATTCGACCACATAGTCCGCCACCCAACAATTTTTCTCCATATCTTGGCTCCTCAGCTCGGCTCGTCACCTGCGAATCACTCATTTCATCGTTAAAATAGGTATTTATATGAATTTTGCTCCTGAACCCTGTTTTTAGTTTTCTCTATAAAATTACCTACATAACCCAATTTAAGAAAAAACACCTTGTTGTCTTCAAATATTCACACCATAACCACTGTTTTGTCCAATTTTTACCAAAAATCCTGCCAACTCCCTCTCCCTCTACAAATTTCTCCTGCAGAATAGAACTCGAGTCCACTCTGGTCTGAGATTCTGAAGGAAAAGCCTCTGAATTGTTTCTATCCATGTCCTACTGAAAAAATTCTACGAGCTATGTTTTCCTCTACCAATTCTACCCACTGAGTTAATTCTGAAGTCGAATACGGTCTGTGTTTCCGGGAGAAAATCCACAAAGCTATTGTTTTGCCTATTCCACCTACACAGACCCAAAATTTCCAATTTCAAAATCACAGACAGTTAGACAATGGAGGTTCCAGTATCCCTCAATATAGCCCCTATGAATGCACCTCACAAGGAATTGGAATGGTTGCCATTAGTTGATAAAGATTATCTAATCCAAGACTTAGCTAGTGACAGGAACCATCTCCAAGCATTCTGTGAACTAAGGAACAATTATTTAAGCAAGGATGATCTTTATGGGATATGGGAATCAAATTTACCCATCTATTACCCCCCCTCTATCAATGTTTTCCCTGAGATAATTCACCTTTGCTGTGAGAACTATGAACCAACCCAAAGGGCAGTCAAAACTCCATTTGGAACTACCCTCTTTCATGTAACTCTCAACTCCATAAATCAATTGCTAAACTTTAAACCAACTCAGCTTCTATTTCCTCTTACTATGAAATTCTTGCTTGATGAGGGCCCGAAATTGTCCAGTTAAGAGATAGCTCACATTGCCCAAACGTTTATCAAACCAAATTGTCAGCCCACTGAGCCACCTCCTTTTACCTATGCATGGTTCAATGAAGTGGGTAAATTACTTGTTGATATGATATCTTACATTCTAGGGTTCAAGACAAGTGAATATATTGATGAGACTATACTAGTCTTATTATCCATATCCACCCCAGGGCATCCCCCTATTTTCAAATACAAATATGTTAAATTCATTTCCAACAAGATCCATGACCAGCTCTTGAATTTATAAAGGGAGGGACTCTTCAAATATTCATCCTACATCTATCATCTGTTCCTATATTATCGGCCAGATAGTTTCCAATTTCCCATCAGGAAATTGGACTCTAAAGGAGAAAAGAGGTCTGTGAATTTTTGGACCTCATTCTTTCATCAAGTCCACAACTCTCCTTAGTCTTACTGTGAGTTTATTGACATGTTTGTCTATCCAGTCTCTTCTCTCTTGATGAGAACTCCTCCTCCTAGACTGTCTTATGATATGCAAAAAATATTACAGCTCTCCAAAAGCTACAAAATAGGTGACTCGTATTTCTACTAGAATCACACTGTTATCAGGATATATGGTTGTGAGTTGTGCCCCTACAAGCTGCCAAGATATGTGCCAATGAGATTGTTTGCCTTGGAATATTTCAGGCAATTCATCAACTCAGACTTCATTCATTTTCATAGTACCAAGAAAAAGGCTCAATTGAAATTAAGAGACCAGTTAGGCCTGTACATCATGAACAAAAAAGAAGGATGGAAAGAGGCCGACCAGATATTGGGTAAACAATTCAGATTAAAGAGGAGCTTTTGGTGGGTACCCTATGACCCAAATGGCTTTATCAATGCAAGAAGGATAAAATATAGGTTGTCAGCCTATGAACACTGCAGCATCCCTGAAATAGAACAATTTGCCAACCAAGATGAGTGGGTAGAAGGCACACTAATTGATCAGCTCACTGAGGAAGAGAAAATGGAAAAAAATATGAAAATTCTTGAAAAGACTCTTGACTTAGATTCTCTTGGTCAGGTGTCATTTAAAGTGCCACAGTAGACTGGAGAAGGCACTTCAACTGCTGCAGCTTCACAACAAGCTGCCCATGAAAGGACTACTCCAACAGTAGGAACAACAAAGGGCAAGGAGGTAGTAGACACAGAGCAAGATACAATGATAGACCAGCCAACTACCTCAAAGGAATAGGGTCAAGGGCAAGCCCCTTCATTACAAGTAGAGGTACTAGCATTACAGACTCCTCTCAATGAGGAAAGGAGCAAGAAAAGGGACAGAGAAGAGACCACACCTGCAAGTGGATCAACAGAGCAGCCAGGGGCCAAAATTAAAAGAGTAGATCCTCTACCTGAAGAGGAAATTAGTGAAGAAATCAAATAAATCCCAAGAGAGGAGAGGACAACCAAGAAATCAAGTAAGCAACGTTCGGATATTAAAGGAACATTCGTGGAGATTAAGACCCAGAATGAGTCATTGAGAATACAGCTTTATGATCAGTTTCTCAAAATGACACCCTCCAAACAGCAAAGACTAATGGCAGCATATGACATTAAGGAGGAGAAGATGATCTTAAGTCATTTTAAGCCTAAGGTTCAGCAACCACAGTCTACAGCTGACTACATAAGAACAAATCTAGAGGTCCTTGCTAAAGATATACACCCAATGGACCAGATTGAATTACACAAACAAATTGGTGAAATGGTCTATGTTACATTGGCAAACAAGGCAATGTTGGCCCACCAATTGAAGGAGTCATTGAGTAATACATCTGCCCAATTGGATTTGGAAAAGATATCTTCCTTAGCAAAAGGCAACATAATAAAGACCCTAGAAGAGATAATTATTGAGCTGGGACATGATGCCAAGGATGCCAAGGGAATCAAAGCACTGTTAAAGAAAAAGGAAGAAGATATTGCTGCACTTAGGAAGTAATTGAAGCTGCCTGTCACCATGCACCCACAAACTACAAAACTTGTACAAGAAAAAGCAGAAGAAGACGTAATGGATTTCCTGATGAGGATGAATCAAAGGCTAACTCAAACAGAGCAAGAGTTGGAGAAATCATTGCAATCTAAGAAGGGAGAGTCGACCTCCCAGCCAACTGAAATTGCTCCAATAGTTACCATTTCTCCCCCCACAGTCACAACAGCAATTCCTCCCACTATCCCAACATCAACAACAGGTACATCAGCCACAGATGCTTCAGCGGCAGTAGCAACACCAGGACCAGATACCAGCATGAGCATGGAAGAAATGATGAAAGTAGTAAAAGAGCTAGAAGTCCAAATGTCAGAGCTTAAAGAGGCAAAAGAAAGGTTGGCCAAGCTAGAGGTAAGCTATGAAAAATCTAAGATAACAGTGGCAGAGAAAACCAGAGAGGTGAAGGCCTTAAAGAATAAGGTGAAATCCTTGGAGAAAGATCTCACCCTTCATAAACCTCTGGCAGAAATTAAAACAATTTTGTGGACCAAAATTGGCTAGTCCATCATTGATCAATGGCAATCAATTTAGACGATCCATGAGCAAATTGAATTGATAGAAAGGTCCCAAGTAGAGATTCAAAAGGCCAGAGCATCATTGGGTAACATGCCTGAGCAGGCCAATAGACTAATTCATTTTTTGAACACTCACACCAGGGAACAACTAGCAGCTCTGGAGATCAGGGACAGAATAGGCACTATTTTGACAGTGAAAAAGGTGCTAACCATGAGGAATTTTACACAGAATCTGGAAAGAAAGTGCCAAGAAATGAAGATGGAAATAAATGTCTTCACATAGAAGTTTACAGTCTTGCAGAAGAAGGTTCTACCCAGTTTGTTAACCAGCAATCAAAGACTGTTGACACATGGACAATATGCTCACAAGGTAAATACATATGTTGCCAATCAGATCACAACATCATCAAGCACTTCAGAAAACATAGGACCTCCCTCTAGACAGAGCTTATATGACAAGTTGGAAAATATGTTCTATATCGAACATGAGATAAATCATCTTTTTGAAGTCCAGCCCAACTTCTACAGGTATACTGAAGCTGATGAAACATTAATAAAACTGCAAAGACACCAGTTGCCAACAGATCAATGGTGGCAGAGCATGTTGGAGGTCTTACCCAAGTAGTTTTTATTTTTCTTTATCATCTACATTTAATCCGGTGGCAAAACACGTGGCACAGATGAAGACAACAGAAAAAGGGAGTCAAGCCGGAACAACAACGCAGGAACGCGAAATCAAGGGACAGCTACCAGCCAACTTACTCTATTCAAAAAGTCAAATATCTCTGACCATCTAAATAGCTAGCACACCAACATTTACTCCTGCATTCATTTCTCTCATTTACTTCTCCTGTAAAGTAAATGAATGAAGTTATTGTGGGATATTTTTCCATAAGATATTTTGTAACTCCTTTTTTGTATAAATACCTCCCCGTGAGATGTATTCTGGGTTGGTGATATCTCTTCTGGAACTGCGCTGTAACTCTAAGAACTCTTCTGAATAAAAGGCAGCTGGAATGCGTTGTTGATGAACTAAACTCTTTGGATGTGGGATTGATGACAGTGGACTATGTTGCAAAATTCTTGAATTACTTCATGGATGAATAAGTCTTTTTAACTCATGTTTTACAGTTTTTGTGTTTTTATGTATGATCTGTGTTCGTAATCTTAAATAGCAGGGAGAAAGAATAACCCAGAACTTACTTCATTGTACTCTATGTTCAATCTTTGTTGTTTTTATGTTTTCTTCAGAAACTAGCATAAGCAGGAATTCTTTATTGCTCTTGTTTCCCCTAGTTCTTACATCTTGAGTATACTTAGGGAATTCTTAAATTGCTCCCTGAAATATTCATTCACTTTCCCTCTGCTAGCATGATGAAAGACTCTTAATTTCCTTTCACCTCCAGACCTCCATGTCCATCCAATTTCAGTTTGTAAATTGCTCCATGATCTAATTATCTTTCTCAGTAGTGCCTCCTTTGTCAAAGAAAAACCATATCCACCAGTATACACTCTTAGACTCCATAGCCCAATGGACTGAACTTCTGAGACTTTCATCCCTGTTTTATTGAAAATCATCATCCAACCAACTTAAAACAAAACCCTTTACGTCATAACTAGCTTAAAATACCTTGAAACAAAGATAAATTATAAAGAGAGATTCCTCTCTGGATGCAGATTGGCTAGAAGCTGCATCTAAAAGATTGGTTAGTGGTTACCTCGGCCGTATTCCCTTTTCTCACAAGTTTTGGGGGAACAAACTGAGTGATAACATCATTCGTGACTCCGCTGGGGACTGAATGATTGTTTGTTACTACTGTCTAGTTTCTAAAACTACAGCTAGAGCCTGAAGTTAGCCAAGCAACCTTTGAAACTGTTTTTCTATGCAATCACACGAGTAAATAAAAGTTACTTCAGTCAATCTCCAGTCTACTTTTAGGCTTTAAACAACTTTCTCAAACATTTGATTAGTTTCCTTGTTTCGAACATACCTAAAGGAAAGCCCAATGCCTTTTATATTTCAAAAGCCCCCTTCAAAATATTGCCAAAATGTGTATCCTTCAAACATTTCCAGAAAATACCAAAAAATCTACTTCTAGAAGCTGGCTCCAAAGAAGAAAACTCATTACACTAGGTCAAACCCAGACCCAAATTCCCCACTTATTTTTGACAATCCCAATTTGATCCCTAAGAGCCTTAGAAAACCTGAAAATCAAGAGAGTTCTACTGATTCAAAATCTGAAACACCTCAGCAGAAACCTATCCAAACTCAACTTACTGCTGGAAAAGCGCAAGCCCTTTCCCCTATTGCTATAGCTTCCCCTAGTTCACCATCATCACTCCAAAACCTCTTTTCCACTCCTCCATCTACAGCCCATACTTAAACAGTAATCCTTGTTCTTCCAGTTGTAACATTTATCCCTGTAAATATGGAAAATCGATATGCTCCCTTACAATTACCTGCAAATCCAGGGGCTATGCGTCATGATTACCAATGAAAAATCACCTATTTTGATGGTGCTGGTAACTACACAGCACAACAACATACAAAGAAAATGACGGACTATTTTGAGAATTATGAAATTGACGATGATGATGTCAGGATGAAGATCTTTGTCCAAAGTTTAACTGGCGATGTTAGGGCCTGGTTTAGGACACTCCCTGCAAATACCATTGCAAATATAGAAGCCCTTTATCAAACTTTTCTAAACAGATGGTAAAAGAAGAAGGATCCATTATATATCCTATCAGAATATGATAGCTTGAAAAGAGGCCCACAAGAAACTGTTCAGGATTATTGTGCCAGATTTAACAATATATACAATGCTATCCCACAAAATCTTAGACCACCGCCAGACTTAGCCTTGATTAAATTCCCTGATGGATTTGACTCAGACATGGCTTACCAACTTAGGGAGAGAGCTCCCCCAATCTTAGAAGACATGCAGAGCATAGCTGTAAATGTTGAAGCCAATCTGATTTCTAAAAGAAATCGAGCTAGATCTGAGTGAAGGACAAACTTTAAGGAAGAACCTTCAACATTTGAACAAAAACTAGATGCAATCATTAAAGGTATGGAGAGACTGGGAGATAGAGTGGAAACTATTGAGAGAAAATCTGCATGGGAAGGCCAACCAAGCAACACTGCTAGAAATCCAAACTTTAGAAAAAATCAAAACCCAAATGTAGGAAAAGTTGGCCCTGACCAAAACATCAGACCGCCATTCCAAGAAAACTATGTTGAAGCTTCAACTTCTAGTGAGCCCATGGAAGATCCTCACATTAACTTGATGGGTCTCAATAGTGAACAACAAATCTTCCTAACACAAGAAGACCAAGAAGCCCACACTTTAGGTCAGTTTCAAATGAAATCAGGGGAATACTTTGATTTTAAAGAGGGATATGATGCAGCTGTCTATGACATTCATAAACAATACAAATTGAGAACCATGATGGTAGATGTCCCTGGACCCAGCAAGCAGAAGGATACCAAGCAACCTAAAAAAGCAAAGGATAAAACTTCCCCTATTGAATTTCCTGCAAAAAACAACCTCAACCCAAAAGAACTCATGTTGGAGGACATATCAGACTTACAACCATCAAACAATCAGCCATCCACCTCCTCTCCTCCACAAGAGGATGCAAATAAATCTCTTGAAGTTAATTATAAAGAGGATTTAGATCACGACAACACTCCTGGGAGAGGAAAACGCATTGAAAATACAACAGAAAAAGAAAATCTTGCTACCCGAGATATCAAAATACAAATAGAAAAACCTTTCAATTTGGAAACCGAAATAAGCAAGTTAATAGCCATCCCATTATTTGAATTGGCTAGGCATGAATTTTTTAGAGAACAAATCAGTAGATCGCTACAAATTCCAGAAAACAAAGATGCAGTGAATGTCCTTGACGACCAACTAGAACTTATATTTGGACCTGAAGTAAATGGTAAGTTTGTAGATGGAGGAGTTCCCCCTTTCTATGTCAGCTTAAATATTCATGATATAATACTTCACAATGCAATGTTTGATTCTGGGGCCTCTCACAACTTAATGCCCAAATCAGTGATGGAAAAATTGGAACTAGACATAACCCGACCATACAAAGATCTATTCTCATTTGATTCTAGCTAGGTCAGATGTCTAGGCTTGATTAAGGATCTGTGTGTATCATTGGTACAATACCCTGCCAAGACAATTCTAATGGATGTAGTAGTGGCTGACATCCCACCCAAATATGGAATGTTATTATCTAGATCTTGGGGTGCCAAGCTTCAGGGTTCTTTACAACTTGATATGTCCTATGCCACCATCTCAGTCTTCTGCCATCCAAAGAGATTATACAGAGAAACTTTGATGAAGTATGTGGTCAGCAGCCAAGACAAACCCCAAAACTTTCCCATTTATTCCATGCATTTAGACACGGATTCTTTCATCTTGTACAACACTGAAATCCATACCCCAATTGAAGTTAAAATTTTGGCTTTAAGCCAGAATGAATTCCTAGATGAAAAATCCACAGTTCAGATTCAAGAAGTCTCTGAGAACAATCATATAGCAGTCACACAAGAAATACCAAAAGAAAATGAAGATCCAAATCTATCTGCTAAACAAATTGAGAAAATTCCTGATAATAGTTCTAAACAAGAAATCCTATGGTATCTGGAGTTTAACGGATTTGTTATTAAGCTAGGAGCAGGGGCAGGCATTTGGATACACAACATGAAGAATGACTATGCTGAAGGGCATGCATATAGATTCAATTTCAGATGCACTAACAACATGGCCGAATATGAAGCCCTTCTGCTCGGGCTCAAAGTGATCAAAAGCCTAGGGGCGGATAGGATATCAGTTTTAGGAGATTCTGATTTGATAATTCAGCAAATGAAAGGTAATTTTGTCACAAATGACATTAAATTGAGATCATACAGAGGGGAAACAATTGAAATTCTCAACACCTTTTTAGAATCTCAACTCACAAAAATTCCAAGGAATCAAAATCTACATGCTCACAGTCTAGCAACCTTTTCCAACGCTTGCAAACTGCCATTTAAGCCTAATCACCGATTCTCAGGTGAGATTAAACATAGGCCCACTGTACCTGATAATGTCAAAAATTGGAAAGTATTTGATAGTGACTCTCAAATTAACAATTTCCTGACCCTCAAAGAAGAGTTCTCCAGCACAAAAATAGATACAAGCACCATAAGTGAAAATGATCAAACCGACACAATTGAGACACATATTTCTACTGAAACAGCAAACCAAATTCTACATCCCACTAAGTTTGCTAAAGCAAATTTACAGAAACTTGAAGAAATATAATGTAATGATGCTATTGGAGCAGAATGTGAGGTGATTGATTTGAAGGATAATTTTTTACCTATAGGCCTAACCCGTTTAGAGGACATTTTTGACTCAAATGACATTTCCAGGAAACAGAAAATACAGCCATTAAATGCACAAATTGAGGACTGTAAGATTGGAATTGTTGAGAATCCAAAAATGATAAAATTGTCCAAAGCCCTGCCTCCTAACCAAAAACTGAAGTATATTGAACTGTTCAAAGAATTTCAAGATGTTTTTGCATGGAGTTACGAGGACCTAAAGTCTTATGATACATCTGTTATCCAACACACCATACCTCTCAAGGAAAACCAAAAACATTTCAAACAGAAACTTAGGAGGGTCAACCCTATGCTCCTCCCTCTAATTGAGAAAGAAGTCAAAAGGATGTATGAGGCTGGAATTATTGCACCCATCAGATTCTCAGAATGGGTTTCAAATTTGGTGCCTACTAGAAAGAAAACAGGAGAGATTAGGTTGTGTGTTGATTTGCGAAATCTAAACAAAGTCTCTTTAAAAGAAAACTACCCCTTACCCAAAATGGATCACATTCTACAAAGGGTAGTGGGTGCTTCAAGGATATCACTTTTAGATGGATTCTCAGGTTTCAATCAAATCCTAATGCACCGGGATGATCAAGATAAAACTACTTTTACAACCCCTTAGGGAACCTTTAAATATGTGAAAATGCCATTTGGACTTAAGAATGCATGAGAAACTTTTCAAAGAGCCATGGATATAGCTTTTGCTAAAGAAATCCATGATTTTCTAGTCATTTACCTAGATGACCTTACAACATTCTCCAAATCAGATCAAGAACACTTAGATCACCTCAAACAAGTATTTCTAATTTGCAGGAAATATGGCATATCATTAAATCCAAAGAAATCATTGTTTGGCCTAGAAGAAGGAACATTATTGGGTCATATCATCTCCAAAGAAGCCATTAGGATTGATCCAGACAGAATACAAGCTATCTTACAAATCCCTCACCCTAGAAACATCAAAGAACTACAAGCCTTTTTGGGGAAGATCAATTTTCTAAGAAAATTCATACCAAATCTGGCTAAGCTGATAAGATTGATGAAAAACATGCTGAAAAAAGATTCCAAGGACAAGTGGACAATAGAAGCTAAACAAGCCTTTGAAGAAATCAAAAAATCTTTGACTCAAACACTAGTCCTTACAATCCCAAATTTTGACAAGGACTTTATCATATTCTCATTTGCATCAGACCATACAATTGTTGTTGTTTTGCTTCAAAAAGATGAACATGGATGTGAAAAACCCATAGCCTTTTTTAGCAAAGCACTTAGAGATTCCCCACTCAAATATCAAATCATGGAGAAACAATCATATGCACTTGTAAAGGCCATTAAGGACTTTAGAGTTTACATCTATAGTCTCATGTGATTGTTTGTGTGCCCAACACTATTGTTAAAGACATCATAACCCAAGAGGGAATTGAAGGAAAAAGGGGCAAATAGATAGCTACCATACTAGAATACGACATTGAAATCAAACCAACAAAGCTAATAAAAGGACAAGGATTAGCCAAACTTATGACTGAAACCAACTCTCAAGCCCTTAACATAAATCAACTGGATAATGAGCAGGAGATGGCGACTCCACAGACCAATCAAGCCTTTTTACAATCACCTTGGTATGCTGACATATGTTTTGTATTATTAAACCTGCAAGCTCCACCAGGATTATCCAGAACTAAGAAAAGATTTTTGAAAGTGAAAGCTTCCAAATTCTATGTTTTAGATCATGCTCTCTTTTGGAAAAATCATGAAGGTGTTTTATTAAATTGTCTAATCAAAGAAGAAACTGACAAAGTACTTAAAGAGTTTCATGCAGGGGATTGTGGTGGACATTTATATTGGAAATCAACTGCTGATAAAATCCTAAGGGCTGGATTTTATTGGCCCACCCTATTTGCTGATATAAAGAGATATGTAACTTCTTGCCACAAATGCCAAATCTTTGAAGGCAAGAAAAGGTTGTTGCCTCCACCCCTCAAGCCCATTTCCACTAAAAGACCATTTCAACAATGGGTTTTAGACTTCATTGGGGAAATCCACCCTGCATCCTCTGGCTAGCATAAATGGATTTTGACTTCTACAGACTATTTTACCAAGTGGATAGAGGCCATCCCTTGTAGGCAAGCCAATGACTCAGTAATCATGCAATTTTTAGAGACCAACATCTTGTCTAGGTTTGGTTGTACTGAAAAAATTATAACAGACAATGCTGCTGCTTTTAAGTCCAAGAAAATGATCAATTTCTGCCATAAATACCACATTACTTTAGGCCATTCCACAGCCTATTACCCTCAAGGTAATGGTCTAGCTGAATCCTCCAATAAAATCCTAATCAACATCATTTAGAAAGTCTTAGAGGAGAACAAGAAAAACTAGAATAAAAAGCTTGTCAATGCACTATGGGCAGACAGAATGACTACTAAGAGATCCATTGGCACAAGTCCCTATGAACTAGTTTACGGTATGGAGGCAGTATTTCCTTCTTCTTTGGGAATCCCAGTGATAAAGTTGTTGCAAGAGATATAGGCAGAGCCTAATGATATTTAGAGAAGGATCAATCAAACTATTCATTTACAGCAGACAAGAGAGGAGGTATATCAAAGATCTCAGGTTCTACAAGCAAAGCTAAAGAAGATATTTGATAAAAGGACCAAAGCAGAGGAATTCTTCATTGGGGATAAAGTTTTGAAGTGGGATTCCAAAAGAGAAGATAGGGGAAAACATGGAAAATTTGATTTCCTATGGAAAGGACCTTATACTATTCAAGCAGCACAAGGAAGCAACACCTACTTTTTGAAAATCCTGGATAATATAGGGGCAAATGATGGGCCAGTTAATGGTCGAATGCTGAAGAATTAGTTTGCTCCATTTTGTTGAAATACCGGCATTTTAGTTTGTACATAACAATGTTTACTTTCTGTAGTTTATTACAGAAATAAGATAGGAAAAAGGTGCAGCAAATTTTGATGGAAAGGAAAATAATTGTGTCACCTTTTGGTATTCCATTTTGAATTTATCAAAAGAAGTTGAAGAAGGAGACTTGGGAGTTGCAAAAATGATGACAAGTATTCAGACTGACTATCCAAAACAGAGCTATAATTATTTGAATCAATTCATGAGAAATATATAGATATTGCAGAGGCACCATTTTGTGTACAGCAAAGGAGAAATTTCAGAATACAGCAAGAATTGAATACAAGGCCATCTGACCTGCTGTTCTTGACTTTTCACCAGGAAAAGCCATCCCCAAGTGGAGCCACTGTTAGGTTCCTATACCACTAGGTTTCATTTTTCATGATTGACTGGAGAAGTGCCAAATATGTTCATCCTTTTCATGCTACAAAGGTTCCATATTTTCAAGAATTTCGCTATGTACAGATGCTTGACTCTTATCATAGTTCATGAATGGCTAAACAGCTTAATCTTGGCCAGGTTCATATTTCAATTTACTTGTCTTAGAATATAGAATAAAGGTCTGTCCAAACAGTTCAAGCTTAACAGATAAGTAGATAGGTGGAGAAGCAAAGAAGCCCAACTGCCTAATCTGGGCCCTTGGAAGAGATAAGGGTAGGCTTAGATAAGGGCAGCTAAAAGAAAAGAAGAGAACCAGGGTTTGCTAGTTCAAATGCACCCAATGAAAATGAAGAAAAAATGTTAGGTGTAATAGGATGGGTAAGTAGTTTTGATGTTGCAAAAGCGATTGCATGAGTGTTCTTCTTTCTCAAAGATAGTTCATCTTTATTGGTATCACAACTACTATGGCAAAGTGTGGTGACAAATCGAATGTTGCATGTCTAACTTCCCCTCATTCCCCTCACACCAATCACCTACTAACATATCACTAGGAGATCGAGATCTGCTCAAAATCCTTAGACATTTCCCTTTCAGGTGAAAGTTTCAGCAAAATAATGTTTTCTCCATGGGCTAAGAAGCCACATTTCTTATGTAAAATCTTTCTTCTTATGACCCTTCCTGTAGCCTAAGTTTTTTCTTTTTAAGCTTAGTACTTTGCTTAAACATCATACCTTTCATATTAACATGCTAACCCTATTTATATAGCTCCCATGTAACCTTTCTCCCGCCCCTATTATATTAAATACACAAAACATCCCATTAATATTATAAATATCCCCCCCCCCCAGCTAAAGTTATGGCCATATGTTAATTTTTGTTAGGAGTTATTGGTCCACCTGGGGCCAATAAACAACCCTCCATGCACTCCATTGGAGTTTATTTCACATCCGGTTAAATAATTAACCAGCCCGCCCACACCCAAAGTTGAAACATATCACAAACCCCACGAAAACATTATAAACAGATAAATATTAAATGTGGGTCCCCACCCTGCAAACCTCCGTTGTTTCCCACTCACCGCTAGCCTTCCGATCATCGCGCCTAAATCCAATGGCTGTCGGCGATATTGGAACCCCCCCCCGATTGCCAAACGATAGTGTTCGAGGGATGGGCAGTATTTCTGTCGTACGAGAGACGCGTGTCAGCCTCCCGGCGTGATCGGAGCCCCCTCCTCCAATACCACCCAGGCCCAAAGGGCGGTGCAGGGAATATCGCTTACCACCCTACTGCCCCCCGCTGACGTCATGCCATGTCACTTGCTTGCATCACCACCTCGCCTCCATGTCACCCACCATGTCATCCGACACGTTATCTTTCGTACCCGGGCTACATGACAAAACCACATGTCACGATGACGTCATCCGACAAAAATGCACCAAAACCCGCCAAAGTCAAAATTTTTGTTAAAAAGAGGTGAAAGTGTCATTTTCGCTTGTTTTTGTTTGTCTTCTCTGTGTGACATCTGCATGCCAATTTACACCCAAGGATAGTCATTCGACCACACAGTCCGCCACCCAACAAGTTTACTCCATAGCTCGACCCCTCAGCTCGGCTCGCCACCTGCGAATCACTCATTTCACCATTAAAATAGGTATTTACATGAATTTTTCTCCCGAACCCAGTTTTTCTTTAGTTTTCTCTGTAAAATTACATGCACAACCCAAATGTGAAGAAAAAACACCTTGTTTTCTTCAAATATTCATACCATAACCACTATTTTGTACAATTTTTACCAAAAATCCTGCCAACTCCCTCTCCCTCTACAAATTTCTCCTGCAGAATAGAACTCGAGTCCACTCTAGTCTGAGATTACCAAAGGAAAAGGCCCTGAACTGTTTCTATCCATGTCCTGCTGAAAAAACTCCGCGAGCTACATTTTCCTCTACCAATTCTACCCACTGAGTTAATTTTGAAGTCGAATATGGTCTATGTTTCTGGGAAAAAATCCACAAATCTATTGTTTTGCTTATTCCACTTACACAGACCCAAAATTTCCAATTTCAAAATCACAGACAGTTAGACAATGGACGCTCCAGTAGCCCTCAATATAGCCCCTCTCAATGCACCTCACAAGGAATTGGAATGGTTGCCATTAGCTGATAAAGATTATCTAATCCAAGACTTAGCTGGTGACAGGAACCATCTCCAAGCATTTTGTGAACTAAGGAACAATTATTTAAGCAAGAATGATCTTTATGGGATATGGGAATCAAATTTACCCATCTACTACCTCCCCTCTATCAATGTTTTCCCTGATATAATTCGCCTCTACTATGAGAACTATGAACCAACCCAAAGGGCAGTCAAAACTCCATCTGGAACTACCCTCTTTCATGTGACTCTAGACTCCATAAATCAAATGCTAAACTTTAAACTAACTCAGCTTCTCTTTCCTCTTACTATGAAATTCTTGCTTGATGAGGGCCCCAAATTGTCCAGTTCAGAGATAGCTCGCATTGCCCAAATGTTTATCAAACCAAACTATCAGCCCACTAAGCTACCTCCTTTTCACTATGCATGGTCCAATGAAGTGGGTAAATTACTTGTTGATATGATATATTACATTCTGGGGTTCAAGACAAGTGAATATATTGATGATACTACACTAGTCTTATTATCCATATTCACCCCAGGGCAGCCCCCTATTGTCAAATACAACTATGCTAAATTCATTGCCAACAAGATCCATGACCAGCTCTTAAATTTAGACAGGGAGGGATTCTTCAAATATTCATCCTACATCTATCATCTGTTCATATATTATCAGTCAGATAGTTTCCAATTTCCCATCAGGAAATTGGACTCTAAAGGAGAAAAGAGGTCTGTGATTTTTTGGACCTCAGTCTTTCATCAAGTCCACAACTCTCCTTACTCTTACTCTGAGTTTATTGACATGCTTGTCTATCCAGTCTCTTCTCTCCTGATGAGAACTCCTCCTCCTAGTCTGTCTTATGATATGCAAAAAATATTACAGCTCTCCAAAAGCTACAAAATAGGTGACTGGTATTTCTACCAGAATCACACTGTTATCAGGATATATGGCTGTGAGCTGTGCCCCTACAGGATGCCAAGATATGTGCCAATGAGATTGTTTGCCTTGGAATATTTCAGGAAATGCATTAAATCAGACTTCACTCATTTTCATAGTACCAAGGAAAAGGCTCAATTGAAATTAAGAGACCAGTTAGGCCCCTACATCATGAACAAGAAAGAAGGATGGAAAGAGGCCGACTAGATATTGGGTGAACAATTCAGATTAATGAGGCGATTTTGGTGGGTACCCTATGACCCAAATGGCTTTATCAATGCAAGAAGGATAAAATATAGGCTGTCAGCCTATGAACACTGTAGCATCCTTGAAATAGAACAATTTTCCAACCAAGATGAGTGGGTAGAAGGCACACTAATTGAATAGCTCACTTAGGAAGAGAAAATGGAACAAAATATGAAAAATCTTGAAAAGACTCTTGAATTAGATTCTTTTGGGTAGGTGTCATTTAAAGTGCCACAGCAGACCGAAGAACACACTTCAACTGCTATAGCTTGACAACAAGTTGACCAAGAAAGGACTACTCCAACAGCAGGAACAGTAAAGGGCAAGGAGGTAGTAGACACAGATCAAGATACAATGACAGACCAGCCAACTACCTCAAAGGAACAGGGTCAAGGGCAAGCCCCTTCATTACAACCAAAGGTACCATCATTACAGACTCCTCTCAATGAGGAAAGAAGCAAGAAAAGGGATAGAGAAGAGACCACACCTGCAAGTGGATCAACAGATCAGCCAGGGGCCAAAAGGCAAAGAGTAGATCCTCTACCTAAAGAGGAATTTAGTGAAGAAATCACAAAAAGCCCAAGAGAGGAGAGGGCAACCAGCCAACAGACATCCACCAGCTCTCACAGGCAAGAAATGGAGAGGTAGCATGGTATGGAAGTTTCTTCCTTAAGGCCACAAAGTAAGCAACTTTTGGATATTAAAGGAACATTCATGGAGATTAAAGCCCAGAATGAGTCATTGAGAATATAGCTTTATGATCAATTTCTCAAAATGACACCCTCCAAATAGCAAAGACTAATGGCAGCATATGACATTAAGGAGGAGAAGATGATCTTAAGTCATTTTAAGCCGAAGGTTCAGCAACCACAGTCTGTAGTTGACTACATAAGAACAAATCTAGAGGTCCTCGCTAAACATATACACCCAATGGACCAGATTGAACTACACAAACAAACTGGTGAAATGGTCTATGCTACATTGGCAGACAAGGCAATGATGGCCCACCAAATGAAGGAGTCATTGAGTAATACATATACCCAATTGGATTTGGAAAAGATATCTTCCTTAGCAAAAGACAACAAAATAAAGACCCTAAAAGAGATAATTATTGAGCTGGGACATAATCCCAAGGATGCCAAGGGCATCAAAGCACTGATAAAGAAAAAGGAAGAAGATATTACTGCACTTAGGAAGCAATTGAAGCTGCTTGTCACCATGCACCCACAAACTACAGAACTTGTACAAGAAAAAGTAGAAGAAGACGTAATGGATTTGTTGATGAGGATGAATCAAAGTCTAACTCAAAAAGAGCAAGAGTTGGAGAAAGAATTGCAAGCCAAGCAAGGAGAGTCGACCTCCCAGCAACCTGAAATAGCTCCAACAGTTAGCACTGCTCCCCCCATAGTCACAGTAGCAATTCCTCCCACTGTCCCAATATCAACAATAGGTACATCAGCCACAGATGCTTCAATGGCAGTAGTAAAACTAGGACCAGATACCAACATGAGCATGGAAGAAATGATGAAAGTATTAAAAGAGCTAGAAGTTCAAATGTCAGAGCTTAAAGAGGCAAAGGAAAGGTTGGCCAAGCTAGAGGTAAGCTATGAAAAATCTAAGATAACAGTGGCAGAGAAAACCAGAGAGGTGAAGGCCTTGGAGAAGAAGGTGAAGTCCTTGGAGAAATATATCACCCTTCATAAAACTCTGGCTGAAATTAAAACAATTTTGTGGACCAAAATTGGCCAGTCCATCATTGATCAATGGCAATCAATTCAGATGATCCATGAGCAAATTGAATTGATAGAAATGGCCCAAGTAGAGATTCAAAAGGCCAGAGCATCATTGGGAAACATGCCCAAGCATGCCAATAGACTAATTCATTTTTTGAACACACACCAGGGAACAACTAGCAACTTTGAAGATCAGGGATAGAACATGCACTATTTTGACAGTGAAAAAGGTGCTAACCATGGGGAATTTTATACAGAATATGGAAAGAAAGTGCTAAGAAATGCAGATGGAAATAAATGCCTTCACAGAGAAGTTTACAGTCTTGCAGCAGAAGGGTCTACCCAGTTTGTTAACCAGCAATCAAAGACTATTAACACATGAACAATATGCTCACAGGGTAAATACATATGTTGCCAATCAGATCACAGCATCATCAAGCACTTTAGAAAACATAGGACCTCCCTCTGGATAGAGCTTATATGACAAGTTGGAAAATATGTTCTATATCGAACATGAGATAAATCATCTTTTTGAAGTCCATCCCAACTTCTACAGGTATATTGAAGCTAATGAAACATTAATAAAACTGCAAAGACACCAGTTTCCAACATACCAATGGTGGCAGAGCATGTTGGAGGTCTTACCCAGGTAGTTTTGATTTTTCTTTATCATCTGCATTTAATCCGATCGCAAAACACATGGCACAGATGAAGACAACAGAGAAAGGGAGTAAAGCTGGAACAACAGTGCAGGAACGCGAAATCAAGGGATAGCTACCAGCTAACTTACTCTATTCAAAAAGTCAAATATCTCTGACCAACTAAACAGCCAGCACACCAACATTTACTCCTGCATTCATTTCTCTCATTTACTTCTCCTGTAAAGTAGATGAATGAAGTTATTGCGGGATATTTTTCCATAAGATATTTTGTAACTCCTTTTTTGTATAAATACCTCGCCGTGAGATGTATTCTGGGTTGGTGATATCTCTTCTGGAACTACGTTGTAACTCTAAGAACTCTTCTAAATAAAAGGTAGCTGGAATGCGTTGTTGATGAACTGAACTCTTTGGATGTGGGATTGATGACAGTGGACTATGTTGCAGAATTATTGAATTACTTCATGGATCAATAAGTCTTTTTAACTCATGCTTTACATTTTTTGTGTTTTTATGTATCATCTGTGTTCATAATATTAAATAGTAGGGAAAAAGAATAACCCATAACTTACTTCACTGTACTCTGTGTTCAATCTTTTTTGTTTTTTATGTTTTCTTTAGAAACCAGCATAAGCAGGAATTCTTTATTACTCCTATTTCCCCTGGTTCTTACATCTTGAGTATACTTAGGGAATTCTCAAATTGCTCCCTGAAATATTCATTCACTTTCCCTTTGTCAGCGTGATGAAAGACTCTTAATTTCCTTTCACCCCCTGACCTCCATGTCCATCAAATTTCAGTTTGTAAATTGCTCCATGATCTAATTATCTTGCTCTGTAGTGCCTCCTCTGTCAAAGAAAAACCATATCCAACAGTATACACTCTTAGACTCCATAGCCCAATGACTGAACTTCTGAGACTTTCATCCCTGTTTTATTGAAAATCATCATCCAACCAACTTAAAACAAAACCCTTTATGTCATAACTAGCATAAAATACCTTGAAACAAAGCTAAATTATAAAGAGAGAGCCCTCTCTGGATGCAGATTGGATAGAAGCTACATCTAAAAGATTGGTTAGTGGTTACCTCGGCCGTATTCCCTTTTCTCACAAGTTTTGGGGAACAACCTGAGTGATAACAAAGAGGGCCACCACCTCGGGGTGCTCATGCAATTTGTTGGAGTTCAAATGCTCCTTCCTCATAAAACCTCCTGGCATGTTGTTTAGTGGTTTTTTTTGTGAAAGTGCTCCAGTGAGGAAAAAACAACAATTTTCCAAAATCAGAAACAAAGGTACAGCTGAGTTTTGTTTCTTTTCTGAAATTGTAGGAGGAATTCCCCATATGCTTCTTCTTCACAACACCAATTTGCAATTCCCCCTTTCTTCAAACTGTTCTCAACCTAAATTTGCTTCTTAGTTTTTGGAAGAAATTAATACTTTGGTAGAACAGGGACTATATGAAACAATGGTTTTTCGCAGAGTCGACAGACTTGCAATTTTGTTTCCTTCCCATGTTTGATTTTTATGATGGCATCCCCCTTTCTTCTCAATAGAATGTGAGGAAGAAAAAAGCATATTTTAAATGCAGAGAAGGAAATGGAGAGACTGTGTGGAATTCAGAAAAGACAACAAACTTTTTAATTTCTCTTTCCTTGCTTTTCTTCAACCAATGTTCTATTTTCAATCCACCACCTTATCTAGACATATCGTATGCAGAGCAGGTTTTCGAGCCTACCTCAGTCCCAACTCGAAATTGAAGAAAATTCTGACTTTTCCTACTGCAGAGCTACTCTCTGGCCTTCTAGTAGAAATCCTCCTATAGTCGATGTTCCTGCTCCTGTAGAACCCGATAGGAGGGATGGTTTTGAAAAAATGGAAAAAAATGCCTAGTTTGCTGTTCTGAAGGTGATAGATGAGTACTGCAGTCGAGGACATCGTGAATGAAAATGAAAAGAAGGGTGGTGGAATCTTAGTCTACACTGCACTTAACTGCTGGCATAATCCGTGGTGAGGAGGTGAGGTGGCCGAATGGGTACGTTATTCCCATCCGGACAGTTGGTCCTACGCCAGTGAAATTATGGTTCTTCATGTCACCTGACCACCATCACCATCCTTACTCCCATTATATGCCGCCACCACTACTGGTTTCGAATGTTTTCTTCCCAAGTTGACATGCCACATGTGCTGACTGCATATCTGATCGACAGTTTGAATTGGACATGACTCAATTAGATTCCACAAGGGTGTGTAAATTGAATGAGGGTGGCCAGTTAGCTAGCCACCAATTCTGCTTAATTATGACCATTCTCATAGTTCATGTAGTTTTGAAATAACATTCATGCAATCGAGGAATAGGTTTAGCCATTTACTTGCTTAGTCATCATTGTGCTATGCATGTTTCGAACTTTGGCACTTCATCTCCTCATTTGCTACTGCTTGTGGTGCTCTACATGCTTGGTCTTGGCTTATGCTGATGATTTCTCGATCGAGATCCGCTCTTTATGTGCTTCATACATCCTATTACGTTGACCCTGTCTCTGGAGTTTGTTTTTCAAAGGGATCAGTTGCTACAGGAATCCTACAGGATTTCCCGTAGTTGCTTCTCCTTCTGAAATTCAAGCTGATGCTTGAGCAGAATTAAAAAAAAAAAAAAGTCAGCTAACAAAGTTTCTAAATGAAAGAAATAGCAGCTGGGAGGTATCAGGTAGGGGTAAGCAAGCGGAATGCTGCTATTTTATTTGTCATCATTTTTTTGTATGCATACAGAATGAAAGAAGCAGAATTTCTGTATTTTGTCTATGCAGGGAAAGAAATGCAAGTGGAAGTGTGAGTGTACGGGGGTGGAATGGAGAGTTAGGCAAATGGATCATGGCTCGAAGGTCCATAGGCCTTCTAGACAAACTTCCAGCCCTCGGGTCCTTTCCTAAACTTGATTTTGACCTTCCTGTAGTTTCTACAGGATCCTCCTATAGAATACACAGAGTTTCCTATAGGGCACGGAATTTTCAAAACAAATGAGATTGAGGCCTGGAAAAGGATAACGGTGATGGAGGGATGGACCATGAAGGGTGCATGTAGCCTAGCCATGTTTTTCCTCTTGTGTGACCCTCCTGCAACCTGCAATTTATTCAAAAGAAGTTAAGTTTTTTTTCTCTCTCTCTCTCTCTCTCTTTTTTTTGAGATAGCTGGGGCACCTCCAGGAGGTTTTCACCCCCACTGCCTACCCTGGGTGCCTCCAAGAGGTTTTCACCTAGGGATCTTTTATTCCTTTTCTATTTTTTTCTGTTTTCTTTTTTCTTTGTTTTTTTCTTTTTTCTGTTTTTTCTTTTTTTCTTCAAGGTGTGGGTTAAGTGAAGACAGAGACCTGTTCCACTACCAACACTGTTTTTCCTAGGTTCTCAATGAACTCTTGCTTGGAAAGGGGCTTCTCGTAGATTTTCAATCTATGCCCATTGACAAGCATGGTGATGGCTTCTTCATCTATGGTTCAGATAAGGACTGAACTATTATCATTGCATTTTTCTATTATGTATGGTCCCAACCATCTTGTCCTCAGTTTGCCCTTAAAATCTTTGTATCTTGAATCATACAACAGTGCCCAATCTCCTTGTTGGAATTATTTTTCTTTGATATGTCTGTCATGCCATATTTTTCTTTGAATTTGGACTACCTCTAAGTGGAGTAGGGTCTACATTCTCTGTTCATCTAATCCATTTAGGTGAAGCAATCTTTCCTCTTGTGCATTACTGAGATCTAGGTCCAGCTGAGTTGCCATCCTTAACGTGTTATATTCAAATTCTATTGACAGCAGAGCCTTCTTCCCATACACTAGCTCATAGGGTGTAAACCCTGTGGTGGTTTTCCAAGTGCTGTTATAGGCCCAGGTGGCCTCAACCAATCAGTCTGCCCAATCGTTTCTACTGCTGCTCACTACCTTAGTCAAAATCCCTTCCAAAGCTCTGTTGGTGTCTTCCACCTATCCATTTGCTTGTGGATGATATGGGGTGGAAGTTCTGTGCTTAATCTTGTGGTGTGTGAGCAGGTCTTCAACCAAGTTGGAGGTAAACTGACTCCCTTGATCTGTAACTAACTCTCTTAGGTAGCTAACTTGTAGAAGATATTTTCCCTTAAAAAATCAGCTACTTTTTCTTCTATTGTCACTTTGATCGCCTTTGTTTCTTCCCATTTTGTCAGATAACCAGTACACACAATGATGTAAGATTTTTGTTTTGAAGGAGGGTAGATAGGACCCATAAAGTCCATGCCCCACTTCTCAAATGGCTCGAAAGTCACTTGAGGTTGCAGGGGCATCTCATCCCTTAGAGTTGGTTTCCCCATCCTTTGACATCGGTCACATTGGATGATGTATCTCCTGACATCTTGATGAAGAGTGGGCCAATAGTAACCTACCTACAAAATTTTGAGAGTTGTCCTCTTTGCTGCAAAGTGGCCCCCACAAGGCCCATCATGACAATTTAAGGGGATGTCAAAGACTTCCTCCTCCTTGACACATCGCCTCAAAATTTGATCTGGGCCAAGTTTGAAAAGATTGCCCCCAATCCAAGTGAATGCGGTACTTTTCCTCATGATCTTTCTCTTCTCTTTTGAGGACAGGTGTGGCAGAAACTGTGCTGAAGCCAAGTAATTTTCTATATCAGCAAACCATGGAGAGAGTACTAAAATGGCAAATAAGTGTTCATCTGACATTTGATCATCCACCATCCCTTCTTCACCTGCAAGTAGATCTAGTCTAGATAGAAAATCAGTAACAACATTTTCCTTACCTAGCTTATCAAAAATATTCAAATCAAATTGCTACAATAAAAGTAACCATCTAATGATACGAGTGTTTACATATGGTTTATTCATCAAATACCTAATTACAACATGATCAGTGTGTACGAATATTTGATAGCCAGTGATGTAGTGTCTGAATTTGTTTAGGGAATGGACTACATCTAGGAGCTCCTTTTCGGTTACGATGTAGTTTAATTCTACCTTGGACAAGTTTTTACTAAAAAAATATATGGCATAAGGCAACTTCTCTTCAACTTTCCCTAAGGCTACTCCTATCACTTTGTTCGAGGTGTCTGCGTGAATCTGGAAAGGTAGGGCCCAGTTCGGACCTCTCAAGATTGGGGCAGTTACCAGCAACCTTTCAAGGCATCCAGAGCCTCTTAACAATTGTTAGTCCATATAAACTCAGCATATTTTCCCAAAACACCAAACAATGGAGAGGCTAGCTTACTAAAATCTTTAATGAATATTCTATAATACCCTGCTAAGCCTAGAAAACTCTGAACATCTTTTACCTTTTGAGGAGGTGGGGCCCTTTGGGTGATAGCAATCTCGTTGGGATCCACCTATAATCCTTGCTGAGAAATTGTATGACCTAACACGGTCCCTTTAGTCATCAGGAATTTTCATTTTTCAGGACTGAGGGACAAGTTCATCTCAATACACTTGGCTAAAACTTTTCCCAGGTTAGTCAAAGCTTCCTGGAAGTTAGAACCATAAGGGGTGAAGTCATCCATATAGATCTCCACTAAATCATGAACTAGTTCAGCAAATATGCTCAGTATTGCTCTCTAGAAAGTGGCGAGAGCATTGCACAACCCAAAAGGAAGGACCTGGTATGCAAACATACCCCATGGATAAGTGAAAGTGGTCTTATCTTGGTCCTTTAGGCTGATTTGGATCTGGTTGTACCCGCTAAACCCATCTAGGAAGGAGAAGAATCTCTTCCCTGCTAGGCCATATAACACTTGATCTATGAAAGGCAAAGAGAAATGGTCCTTCTTGGTGGCCTTGTTCAGTTCCCGATAATCTACACAAATTCTCCACTTCCCATTTTTCTTTGGCACTAGCACCAAAGGAGAAACCCATTCGCTATCAAAGATGGGGTAGATGAATCCTGCATCCAGCAACTTTTGCAGTTCTTCTTTGACAATGTCCTTAAGGGCTAGATTCATCCTCCTTTGAGGCTGCCTAACTGGTTTACAATCTTCTCTAATGTAAATGTGATGAGTATAGATCGAAGGGTGGACTCCCTTTATAACTCCAAGCAAAAGAATCCAAATGATTCTTCAATAAGCTACACAGTTCTTTCTCCTGAGAGGTGGATAGGGATGAGTTGATCTTCAAAGTTTTCCCTAGGCCAAATTCCACATTCTTAACTCGGAGGGAGATCGAATCAGCCACACAGAGATCAACTAAAGGATTAGCTTGGGTTTCTTCCACCAGCTCTTATAAGGGCAACACACTAGGGGGTGGATTTTGAATCAAGTTCTCAATAAGATCATCCTCAGTTTGTGAACCCCCCATGGTATCTTCTACTGTACACAATGGTGTGAAGTAGACTTCATCCTCATATTCCTCCTCTGACCAGAGAGGTAAATCATGTTCTAGCGGAGGTTGGGCAAGAGGATAAAGAACTAGCTGCTTTGACATATGCCCATTCTTGATTGTCATGTTCCCATCTCAACAACTAATGTAGGCATCTGCAGTAGCCAACCAAGGTCTTCCCAGGATGAGAGGGTACCCAGTGAGCTTTGCCTTTGGTTGGAGAACCAGGAAATTAGCAGGGTACTTCTAGGAATCAATAGAGACCATGACATCTTCCACAATCCCCTCAGGGGTCATAGTGGAGCGTGTCTGCCAACTGCAGTACTGTGGAGGTCTTTCTTAGGGAACCCTGAAGGTTGAGTTTGAGCATAGTGTCTCTGGTCATCACATTAATGGCATCCCCTAGATCAATCAAGGTATGGGGGATTATGGTTCCATTGATGTGGACATCGACTATAAGACTCCCAGGGTCGAGATATTTCGAACAAATTCCCTATCCCAACATGAGGTCGAACAATTGTCCTATGACATTGATAGTTGGGGCATATCTCTTTCACCTACCTGGGTATCTGAAGCACTTCTCCTTTATCATATTGTTCTATATAGGCACATCCTTTATGGCTTGGAGAAGTGGTATTTTTACACATAACTATTTCAGTTCTCCCAGAAGTTCAGTTTCTTCTGGGGTCGGTTGTGTGGTTCCAGTTAGTCTCTTAGGAAAGAGTGGAATGGTGTTGGATTCACTTTCCTATTTTTCTTCCTCAACCTCCTTAGGAGGAGGAGGTTGGCTATCTGGGAGGATCTTCCCAGATCGAAGGTTAATTTCCTGAATCCCCATAGCATAGGTTGGGCATGATGTTTCCCCACTATATACCTACTGGGCCTATCGATTGTTGGGGTTGTCTTGGAGGAGTAGGAGGTAAGGGTTGTGGTTGAGTAGGTGGTGGAGGCAAAAGAGTGGGAGAAGAGTTATACTGGGGCCTCCACCCCTGATGAGCTACATTCCACTGAGGCTGTGGCTGAGCATAAGAGTGAAACGAGTGAGCAACTAGTGGAGCCTCATATTGAGGAGGATATGACTAAGGAGGCGATGTGGACCAGGAAGGATGAGCAGGGGTCCGAGGAAGGCATGGAAGTGGCTTGACTGGGGTAGTAATAGCTCTGGGAGGTCCCTTGCATTCCTTGCTGGTATAGTTTGGGTCCATGTGGCCTCCTTTGGTTCATGAAATAGAGTGGTTCAGTGGCTCCTTCAGCCCCCTGATATGTAGCTTTGATTCTGGGCAAGGAAGGGCATTGATTCGTAGGATGGTCTTGTTCATAGACTACACACACTTCTACAGAGTGCAGTGGACATTCATTCCTAGGATGCTTTCTCATGCACCTAGGACAAAATATGACCAAAGCTCTCTCGGCTTCCTCTTGTTTCCTTTTGATATGCAAGGTATCCATTTTCATGGAAAGATTCTACCTCACCTCGCTCTTGCAATCTTCCATTCGATTATCAAGTTTGTTTCTAAGGGATGAGATGGATGAGGATGTACTAGCTAACGATTGACTTCCCCTACCTCTCTTCCTAGCTGACCTAGAATGGTTTCTAAACATATTATTTATGTCATCATAAGGTAGTTGGTAGCAATCTCCCCCAGCCAGTAAATGGAGGGTATCTAGAAGGTCTTCAGGGACTCCTCTGAGCAGAACCAACTTTAGGGATTCAGGGTCAAGTGTGCACCTGGCCCTTTTATAACTGAGTTGAAACCTTTCTTCATAGTCTTCCAAAGATTCATCACTACCCGTGGTCATACGGAAGATTTCTTCCTTAGTTTCCTTTGACCTGCAATAGTCCCAGTATTTGTTGTTAAAGGTTTTCTGCATCTGAGCCCAAGTTGTGATACTGTCTCCAGGTAACCCCATGAACCAGCGTAAGGCTACATGCTTGAGGGTAGAAGGAAATAGCTTCAAATTTTGCTCATCTTCTGCATAGTCATAGGTTCAATAGAGAACAACAAATTCAAACAAGAAAGTATCAAGATCTTCGGTAGTCAGTCCATGGAAGTGAGGTAGGGTTGAAGTGTTTTTCAGTTTTGTGTCCCCACTGGTCTCCCGGATAGGAAAGGCACCTTCTATTCTTTCCCCATTCCCTCTAATGTTTCTGTTTTGGTCTCAGGAGGAATTTTTTCTCACTCTTATTCTGTTATAGGATCTTTGTATATCTTTGGAGGTTCACCTATAAGATCTTCTAGATGACTGCCACCAAAGAAGAGAGAAGGGTGACTTAGTGATGAGTTGGGGGTGTTGGGTAGGAATTTTCCTAAATTGTCTCTGTTCCTACGAGGCATGAAAGGAAATATCTTTTTTTGAATTTTTGTGTTTTTTTTCTGCTTGTACCTGCAAAAACTAAATGGATTGAACAACAAATTGCAGCTAACTAAAATAAACCTTGTTGAAATGAAAATTGCATAATTGAAATGAAAGTAGGAGATGTCTAATCCACTTTTGCTGAAATGAAATTGCAAAATTGAAATGAAATCAGGAAATGTCTATTCTACTTTTGCATAAATGAAATTGCAAAATTGAAAGGAAAGCAGGAAATGTCTAATCTTTTCTAATCTATTTTTTCATAAATGAAATTGCAGAATTGAAATGAAACAACTACTCTACTCTTGCTAAAATAAACTACCTAACAGAATGCTGCAGTAGAAAATAGAAGAAAATTAGTAATCACAAATACTCTGACGCTTCTGTAGCAATGACGCCAAAAAGAGTGGTGAGCTCCATTATTGCAGCAATAATGCTGCAACTCCTAGGGCTCCCTTCTTTACTTTTATCAACCCCGTAGTTCATAACAAACTTGGAAGTGACGGTGTTGTATGCACAAGTACTAGCTCTTACTGCAGGCTATCATTTGATCAGTTGGCACAAGTTCGCTAGGAGCTTAAGCCAACTTCTATGAGTTCCCAGAAAAATATTTTATTTAGATGGAAGAGAGCTAATTCTACAGGGGCTATTCTACTTGCAGAAAGAGAAGGAAAACTGTAATGAAACACAAACCCTAGCAAACCCTAATTTTAAATGAAAAGAGATAGAAACTAATGAAATGGGTGTCATTAACTTCTGAAGAGTTATATTGCATTGATTCAAGCTACTTCCAAAGAGATATGGAAAGAAATCATCTTTTATACTTTTGGGGATTTTTATGTGGGATTATTATGCTTATGGTTTGACTGATTGTGACTCTGCAGAGGTTTGGTGGCAAAGGAGGATAGAGTTGGCTTTTTCAGATATTGAGGAAGATGTGGAGGGGTCCTAAGAAGTCCCTAGTGCCCTTCTAGAGACTTCCATTGCAATCAGACTTTGAAAAATTGCTCGCATGAACTTCTATAAGAGGCTGCAGGGGATCTATAGGAAATTCTATAGGAAGTTCTACAGGAGGAGGCCGAAAGTGGTTTTTGGAGGTTTGAAGGTGGAAAATGGTGGGAAAATGGAAATCAAGGTTGGATGAAGGTGTTATAGGGTCTAGGACTCTATTAATGAAGCTCAGGAATGAAGGAGAGGGTTGGATTTCCTCAAAGGGGAAGAAAGCAACTTTGCACAAAAATGCAGAAATTAGGGCAGATTGGCAACATGAGGCAAATGAGTGGGGAAATCTTGAGAGATGAACTGGTATAGGTTGTGTTGTGGAGGAATGATAAGCTGGAGCGTTATACAAGTGAGCTGCGCTCTTATTTCCCGAAACTGACCAAAGCAAAGATTGAAAAAATAGAGTTGTCTATTTTGACCTAAAAACAGAGTACTGCTGAAAAGAATTTTATGAATAGAAATTTATGTGAGAAATCCATGGTAAATGAACATGAAATGGTCTAAGCATGTGGATCCAATAAATTATCAACTTCTCCAACTGAAAACATCACACTAGCAATTGCATGAAAGGCAAAAACTGTGTTTCTCGTGGCAGCACTAGTGCCTTGACCTCAAGTCATGGTCCCAAGGAGGGAGAAAGGAGGTCAAGCCTTGTTGGTAGCCTTTTTGGACATTTCTCTGTTACTACAACAAAATAATTACACAAATTGAAGCAAGAACAACTAATTTAATCATCAAAAGCAACCTATTTTACCAAAGCAAGATTAATCCTAAACAATAGAAATCAGCTTATGAATGCAAGAAAACATATAAATACACAAATGAGGTGTTGGGAAGCTTGGGTTGGGCCCTAACCCAAGAGCTTCAGCCCTATAGAAAAGATCAGTGTTGTTTCGAAGTTGGATTCATCTTCATTGATCAAAAAATAATAATGGTTACATCACAAAACATCCTACAAGAAGAGCTCGAAAATGAGTTGAGTACAAGTCTGCAAAAAAGTGTGAAAATAGATTATCAAATGGCTAACCTACTGAGGCTTGAAGCCTTCTTATTTACACAAGTGAGGACTCCCAACATTCCCCCTAAACTTAAGGAATTCGGCTACCTAAAACTAGAGATAACATTAGCCCCACTTGAGTTGCTCGGCTGCCCCTTGGAATCATTGATGTGGTGGCCTTTGTACTCTAAGCTGCTGATGGATAACTTGATGAAGGGGTCATTAATGCAGGAGACACCCCTCCTATATGTACTTAGCCATGTTTCCTCGAAGTTGGTTGTCATTCTGCTCATAAATGCTTGGTCCTTGTACAAAAATTGTCCAAAAATCTACAATAAACACTCATTAGACTATGTGGCTAAGTGACTATCCCCATTCACTCAATTGACATAAATATATTTAAAAACATGCACAAAAATATGGAGAATGGTGGATTAAATGGAAACAATAGGCAAAATGAGCCCATATAGTTACCCATTTCTAAGGCTCATCAGTAATCCATGCGCATCCTCCATGTGACATCTTTCTTTGGCACTAAAATAATCGGTGAGCCACACGAAGAAGTGCTCAGCATGATGACCCCTTGGTCCAGTAATTCCTACACCTATTTCTTGATTTCCTCCATCTTAGTGGTCGACATCCTGTACATGCCAATATTTGGTAAAGGAGCATCATGCTGCAAATGGATCTCCTATTGGAGTTTCCTCTTCGGACGTAATCACTTCAGTGCCTAAAACAGCTCATCATAATTAGAAATTAATTTAGATAATTCCTATCTATCGAAGCCCTGGAAAGCATCTCCTAATTCTGCCTCTTTTTAACTTACAACCATAAGCATGCAACCCTTACTGGATCTCACCAGCCTTTTCATTTGTCCAGCACTTACAAGGTTGGCATTGATTTTAGTTTGATGAGCCCTTATTATATATTCTACACTATCTTTTATGATTTGGTATTTGTTTTCGTGACGAAAGAAGACTACCTTTCTATCATACAAATATGGGCTCCCTAACACCATGCCATAGATATCCAATGGGATCACATCCATTTCTACTTCATCCACTAGCTTAGAAGCGATTACAAATTTTACTTTACACTACTTGGTTACATTCAATTTTTCTTTATCATGTATCCATCCAAGTGGGTAAGGTTTTGGATGTGGTTTTGTTTATAAGCCTAGTTTCTTTACCAAGGATTCTACAATTAAGTTTGCTTTGGATCCAGTATCAAACAGAGTTTCGACTTTATTATGATTTACAACAAATCTGATATGAAACACTTCAATTCTCTTTCGATCATCAGGAAGGGACTCATTCACATAACTAGTGCCTTCATGCAATTCAAAATTAACATGAGGTGTAAGAGTACCTTTTGTTCTCGTGGCTGTTATTAGTGCTTCATTTCTGGAATCTAATCCAAGTTCATGTTGTGTAGTTGCCACTATCTTCTGCTTCCCTTTTCCTCTATACTTCTTTGGACGCTTTTCTGGGTGATGTTTCCAATAGTGATCATCATCGTGGCCTTCCTTTTTGGCAGTGATTGCAATACAGCCTTTCTCCTTCTTTGGCTGTTGCCATCTTCTTCTCCTTTCCTTTCCATTTTTCTTTTGATTTTCCATTGGGAGGTTTGAATGATGGTTTTATGGAATGATCATCTCTTTCATTTTTTCCATTATTCTCGATATGAATTACCTTTACGCTGGCTAATTCAATAGTGGTTAGATCAAACAACAACAATGAATTCCTAATGTAGTTATGCAATGAGCCAATATACTTAGTTACTAATTCAGGTGTATCAAGTGCAATACCCAGATTAAGTGCTTTCTTTCTAAACTCCTCTATAAAGCTCTGAACATCCTAACCTTTTCCTTGCCTTAAACACTTCCAATTCATTAAAGCTTTTTGCTTGTAACCCAAGGGATAAAATTGTTCCATTAACGTAGAAATAAAATTAGGCCATGAGGAAAAGAGGTTACCCACATTCTTACTGCTCTGCAATTTGCTCTCCCACAAAACGAGAGCAGTGTTGCTAAGTTGTAGAGAGGCCAGTTGAATATTTGCCTCATCCTCCATGATCTGTTGAATCCTGCAATAGACCTCAATCTAGCTAATGAAATTATTAAGATTATCTAAATTACTTTCACCATTAAACATGGGAAAATAAAATTTAACATCTAATTTAAAGAAAGGTTTCTTAGATGCATCCCTTGAATTTCTATGATTATGGTGGTGAGAGGAAGAAGAACTTTCACTCATGGAAGGAGAAGAAGGGGGCTCTTCTCCACCATTTCCATGTGTTGAATATTGTTCTTATGGTTTTCTCTCTTCTACTTTATCCAACCTTAAAACCAACTTACCGACATTCTCTGCCATTAAATAGAAGGTCTTGCAGAAATTGCGCTCCTCTTCAAGATGAGCTTCGTCTTCCATGTTTCTCCTTCGATGTGCATGCCCTGCTTCGGGATCGAAAGGTTATAGTTTCCCTTTGCCTATTTGAAGCCTATTTCTTGTTAGCATACAAACATGAAATTCACATCTAAAAATCCCTACTCTGATACCGCTTGATCTAGGGATCTTTCGCTTATAGATGTGTAAAAAGAATCACATGTAGAAATTGCAGCTTAACATAGAATTTTAATGTGCACACAAGTAAGAAAAAGAAACACATAAGGGCATGACAAGAAGACACCAATACTTGATAATAGAGTTTTTCCAACTCGGACTACATCTCCGGGACCTGCTCGATCAATGGGGAGGCGTTCATTCATTAAATGGCATGAAAAGAAGAGAATACAATCATCACTTACATAAAAAGAGGCTTATACCTCCATTCTAGGAAATTGTTGAGAAAAGGAGAAATAAGATGGAGAAATGGATAAAACCACTACATCTTTGGTGTTGAGATGAGCTAAAAACATATAAGATTTGTCCAATTTAGACAAAATGCACTATCGGCCCTCCTGCGCTGCTCCTGCCTCGAACTATGTGCCAAAATGCTCTCTCACGTACTTTTTCCAATCATCGGGATTTTATAATATCTTTTGTGACAAAGGATGCTTAAAAATTGGAGGTCAGTTTTGTTAGAATAGAAACTGTTCAGGTGGAAGGGTCAGCGAGCACAAAAAAACCCCAAAGATAGCTTTCTATCATTTAAAACAATAATACACAAAACATTGAAAAACGGGACCACAAAGCCTTTTACCTAGACTTCAAATATATAAAATCAAGCTCATAATTCTATTAGGTCCGTGTTATATCACAAATCACTATCGTTGACATCAATGGCCCTATATATCGGGAATCTCTAATCATTGATATGCTGATTTTCCAATCACCGATTGGCCGATTCATCAATCACCGATTCACTGATTCGTCAATCGCCGATTTGCCAATATGTCAATTGCCGATATGCTGATATGTTGATCGTCGATCACCGATATCACCGATTAAATCTGGACCGTTGATCTGTTTCCTATCCGACGGTTGAGATTTTCGGTTTTCGTCGTCATATTGCATCACTACGACCTAGGGGTCCTGCCTTTGGCATCCGCTGACACCAATCTGCCGATCGTAATCAGTAATCCCATGCCTTCAGTCTCGATATTGGCCATCGCTAATAGGGGGTTCCACTGTCCTTTCCTTAAGCCTACCTTTTGACTTCTCCGATTGCGATTTTCCTTTTAAAGGCTTTAAGTCCATTTCTTAAGAAAATGCCTCATTTCCAAAGGAACTAAGGCAAACTCTTTATGCGATAACTTCATCATCCGAACTTGGATTGGAGTGTCATTCACACTAGAATCAGGGCAACAAGCACTTCGATTTGATGTCAATATACTTTCTTTTCTATCACTTTGAATTTTCACCTTTTCCATGCCATTGTACCTGAAGATCCACTTGGATCAATGATGATAGTAGAGGGTTATATAAATTGGTTTCCAGAACACATGGCGAAAATAATAGAACCAAAATTCCAAATTGATCAGTGGTAGACAGAAGCAGTAGAGAAACTTTATCAAGCTAGACTTATAGGTTTTCTTAAGAAGTTTAATGGGCACATTGAAAGCATAACCAGGGAATTTATAAAAAATTATGCCTAAAACCAAACTATGATGGGAAACTTAGCTAATAGTGGCATGTTTAGTATCCATGTTAGTAGGAACATTCAACCCTTGAATAGAACTAGGTCGGTTGCAGATAGTTTCCTTAGAAGTCCTAGGTGAGGCATTGGAAGTGGAATGTAGAGAATTGGTTTGCTCCTCATGAATTGGCATAACAACTATTGTAGTCATGGGTGGATCATTGGTTAGGTCGATAACACCGACTGGAGTGGAGGTAGGATGCCAAGGTGATATGGGAGTGGTAGTTGTAGTAATTCTAAGTGTATACGGAACAGTGGGTGGTGCAATAGACACTGGTGTAATAGAATGAATAATTGTAGCTTGATGACCCAAAGACCCTACCTTTGAAAAAGTACTATAGGCTAAGGAAATTTTCTGATGTGCTTTCTTTAATAAGGGATAGATATCTTCTTCCATAGTAACAAGATTCTTGTTAGAACAAGAAGGAACATCTCCTGAGGAATCTTTAGGTTGCATAGCATCGAAAGAATACAAGTCTTGGCCATCCTGCTTCCATGCAATTACCCTTGGCTATAAGAGGACCTCACTATGAAATGCATTCTCACTAAGATAGAAGGGAATGCTATACATGCAGAAAGTTTCCTAGTGTACATTTAGTGGATGAATATAACAATGATTGTGGGAAATATGAAACAAAATTTGGTGCACATATCGTTCTAGCAGCAAAATAGGTATTCTCGAAACATTACGAGTAACAGAAACCATCCTGTTGTACCAATGCCCAAAGGCAAGGTCATTAAAATCACGATTGGTGGTGTCCTCAGTACTTCGCCATGGAGAATATGCATAATAAATTGATTCATTTTCAAGAGCAGATGCTAAGTCTCTTCCGTCGGGCAGGCACCACTTGTACATGGTGAGAGGAATGAGTAAATACCCAAAAATGAAATAGGTTTCCAAAGCATGATCATCCTCAATAGATTCAAATAATTCATTAAGAAAGTAGCTAAACAAATTTATCTGATCTCCTCAAACATAGGCCTCAACAACAAAAATAGGATCCAGATAACATTCTCCTCTGGTGAAGTGTCACATGAGCTTGATGGAAATTATAGTGCAAGTGACATTGATAGGTTGATTGTTAATCATCACAATAATAGCTCATTATCCCTTCCTTTTAGGACCATACTCCTTCTAGAGATTATCATCATCCTTCTTTCAGACCTTCTGGAATGTCATATTAATATTGGAGCCATAGGTAGAGAGCCCAATGAGTGTATGGATGTCTTGATCATGGATTGGGTATTCTTGGTCCAACCAGAGTGATCGTCCATGAAGGAGGCTAATTAGGAACCTAGTACACCTCAAGACCTCCCCAGTGATACCAAAGACATGTAAGTCATGCAGAACTAGTAACGATAATTGTTTGAGTGGGCGGAAGTTGACTTTTATCTTAAGGTTAGATCGGGCTCTCGGTCTGACATTCAACTCCATAAAAACTTTAGTGATAAGTGTTGGCCCTCGTTTTTTTATCCATTTTTTCTTAAGAAAACACACATAATTTCTATATTATCCATCCATTTTCCATCATATACAACCCCATTTTAATGTATTTATGCATATTCAGGTATATAAATTTAGTTTTGAAATTTTTAGATGTTGTTATGAAAATTGAATTTTAAGTGCATTTTTGGACAGAATCAGAAATTCTCATAATGGCTTCATGGATGTTATATTTGTAGGACACCTGGGCATGAGATGAGTACATTTCTAGAAATCTTGGGAACTAATATTGAACTAACTCCTATTGGTTCATTCAAACCAAGCTTAAACAGGCCCGTCAAAACTGGTTGAACAGGACCAGTCATTTTGGGAAATCCCTAGGAAATAGGGCAATTTTATGATTTCATGGGATTTTCCATATTTTTAGTGATGGGATGGATGAGTTAGGCTTGAATAGATAGGATATGGATAGACATATCTATTAGAGACATTTTATATCAGTTTGTTTTGCATTTTTCTATTTAATCCAAAACATTGAAGGCTTATGTATGTAGAATTTGTATAATTTCATATGAGACTTCTAAATACTTTGAGTTAATTTGAAGAACTTGTTCTATATTAATTTTTCTATTCAATGGTGTGGATGATTGACTGAGTTTTCAATAGATGATAATCTCTTTAAGTGTGCAAGGCAAGGGTGGAGGGCCCCCACTCGAAACTATGTACACTTCATGGTTAATCTAGCTTGATTTTCATAAACTAGTTTTGCTTCAGATTTGTTTATTTGATTTGATGTATGATGATTTATTATGTTTGTTGATGAATATTGATTTATTTATCATATTTATATGAAGGGACAACCTAGTGTTCTAGTTTAACTCTCCTTCTGTTGGATTAATGAATAGAAACTAAAATTCATCTTTCTTGCTTTCAAGTGATTTTTTGAATTTTTAGTTTTCTAACAATGGAATTAATGATGGATGAATTTGTACTAAAGAGCAAGGACCTCCTTAGTTAGGATCCTCTTCCACTATTTATTTATTCATCTTAAGTTATTGTCCATTAATGGTTTTTTATTTATGTTCATAAAGTAGTATTCTAGAAGAAGGACAAATCTAGTTCTCCTAAGTTAGGAGCCACTTCTCCTACTATTACATAATGAATTTGGAATTAGTTGAATTATATATTTGTAATATGCACTTCTAATTAGTTTATAATTTCATTTCCTTCAGTTTCCATAACTTATCTTCTAAAGGGTTGATTATAGTTGATATACATACATGTTGGAATACTTCTAAGTTCTACAAAATTGGATTAATAATGAAATACTTATGTTAATTTACTCTATAAATTATCCCAACAATAACAGAAGGGAAAAAATCAATTTCGGAAAGGTCATTTTCAACTAGAGTTTGTTTATCTTATTTTCCAAGGAGTTCTTCATAGGCATGAACCTAGGAGTCGATGGGGAAAGAGACATGACAGTTTTAATAGTGTGACCCATGGTATTAGAGTAGTGAATGTAAAAACACTAAACAGGGGGGTGAAAACACATTGTAGACTCTGCAGGATACTACACATAAGCCAAGATGACAAACTGGAGGAGATCTAAGGCGAAAAATATGTGAATGGCAATGACTGAGGGCTATATGAAGAAACATACAACAGAAGTTTGAAATTACTTGACTATTATGCTATGGATATGCACTAGACCCCAATATCCCTAATGATTACAACATCTTGCTCCACTTGTTTGAAAATGTAAATGAATGACTTCCCATATCAAGGAGTAATGGGAAATCTTATCAATATGTGATCAGATCAGATTGCAAAATAAGTAAGACAAGACTGGAATTAATGACTGATAAGACATGTATTTAAGACAAGGCTGGACTTAATGACTGATAAGACATGTATTTAAGACAAGACGTGGCGAAACCCTCCCCAAGCACAATCAATTGTGGTGGGTTATAACCCAAAAAGGCTTATTGATGTAGCAACAAAAAGGATTTACTCTAACTAAGACTAAAACCAATATTAACAAAAGGAAACAACCTATAACTCGAATTAACTTAACTAGCTAAGATCCTAAATAATACTCCCTTTTTAGAGATCACATCAAGCATAATTTGGTGAACCAAAATAGGGCTTCAGGCGAGCACAATTCACCCAACCAGGAAGAAGGATTCCATCTAATTACACAAGCTTCAAAGCTCCAGAATTATGAATTTTTGCAACATAAAATGGACCAAGCTAATGCATTTGGAGATTATCTAGATGATACAGATACTTGCTATCATAAATCAACACAAGATCCCCCATCGAAAATGACTTCTTCTTGGTATGTTAATCATGCCAAGCCTTTTTCATTTCCTTCTCAACTTCCTAGTGAAATTCAACAAGGAAGCATTGCTCATCCAATTGGCATAACTTTTGTAGGCTCTCTAGAATGGATTTTTCCTTGGACATCTTCGTGGAATGAGCAATAAAATGATTAGGAACTATAAATTCTATTGGAACCACTTCTTCCCAACCATAGACTAAATAAAAAGGTGTATATTTATGAAATATTTTAGTTGAAGTGTGGTAAGGCCACAATGTCATAGGAATCCATTCATCCTAGTCATCCCTATTTTCAGAGAAAATTTTTGTAAGACCTCTCTCCAAAATTTTATTAAATTCTTCAATAGTTCCTTTTTTTTGTGGATGATAAGGAATATTCTTGTGGTTCTTAATCATAAAATTTTGTAGCAATGACTAAATTGTCTCATTAACAAAGTAGGAACCTTGATCAACAGTAATACTTCGAGGACATCCAAATTTTGAAATAATGTTCTCAAAAACAAATCGTGTTTTTGTAAAAGAAGTTCAGTCCTTAACATGGGTTGCCTCTGCCCAATGAATCAAATAATCTATTGGAGTGATGATATATCTAGAATGAGAGTATTGAGTAGGTAGGTGGATTGGTCCAATGAAATCAATAACCTGTTTATCAAATGCTTCCAATGCACAAACAAGATGCAAAGGTATCTCATCCCATCGTGATGATCGACCTACTCATTAGCAAGCATCACACCATTTTTCATAATCCTTGGCATCTTTGAAAAAACTTGGACACCATAAATCAACTTGCAACACTTTCCAAGTAGTAGCCTTTCCTCCAACATGACCTCTGACGACACCTTCATGACATTCCCATAAAATATCATCCTTCTTATGATTCAATACACAGCGACTGAGAATATGGTCAAGTCCCATATTATACAACTAGCTAGGAATCAATTGATAATCAACATCATGAATAACCATATTCCATTTTTGTGTGGGCACATATTCTTATAGGCATTGACCTATTATGAGGAACAATGTCATATCTTCCAAATAATTTGGGATTGCTTCAATGCAAAACAAATGAGCATCAAGAAATTGGTCATCAACGGATCCTCTTGAATCCACTGACTCTAGGTGAGATAAATTGTTAGGACCTACATTTGATATTCTCGACTTAACAATAACTTCAAAGGTGAACTCCTAGAATAGAAACAACCAGAGACAGATTCTCCCTTCTAAAATTGGCTTGTTGACCAAGTACTTCAATGTCAAATGATCTGTAATAAATTAAATGGTCCTCCAATAAATAATGTTGAAACTTATGAAGGGAGTACGCCACAGAAAGAGCTTCCCTTTCTATAGTGGTATAATTATATTATGTTGTAGAAAGTTAGTGACTAGAAAAATATATGGGATGATATAAATTGTCATCTACAGGTTGTGTCAAGATTTCTCCTAATGAAATTTTGGATTCATTGATATGAAAATGGAACTCCTTATTCTAATCCAGATAAACTAGAATGGGTGCAGTGATGAGTTTATTCTTGAGAGTATCAAATGTAGAGTCACATTCAACAGACCAGATAAACCTTTCTAATTTCTTCAAAAGCTTCTCTAGTGGTGCTGTGATTGAAGCATAATCCTAATGAACCAACGATAATAGAGATTATGTCCCAGAGTTGACTGCAACTACTTCATCGAGGTTGGAGGAGGAAAATTCAATATCAGTATGACTCTAGAAGGATCCACATAGACTCCTTCCTTACATACTATATGTCATAATAACATCCCAATAGGAACAAAAAAAATGCATTTTTTCAATTTTAAGGAAATTTGAAGCTCCCTGCATCTATCAAACATCACTCTTAGCAAGACGGAATGATTCTTTAATAGACTGTAAACTATCAAGTCATCCATGTATACCTCAAGAAACTTATCAATATATTCTTGGAAAGCAGCAACCACAATCCGAGAGAAAATAGTAGGAGAATTATTTAACCCAAATTCCATGATGTTATATGCATAAGAGGCCCATTCAGTGGTAAATGTAGTTTTCTTCTTTTCCTCCCCTACAAGAATGACCTGATCATAACCCAAAAATCCATCAATAAAAGAATAAGCCTCGTTGCCTATAACATTGTCCAAAACCTCATCACTAAAAGGAGTGGGGAACGGGTCATGTACACAAGCATTGTTAAGGCTTCTATAATCAACACACACCTAAATCTACTGAGAATATTTCTTACCTTGAATGACAACGTAGCTTATCAACTCAACCTCATCAACCAAAAATATAAGTTTGGTAGCTAGCATCTTGTCTATATCCTTTTTCACTTTCTCTTTCACTCTTGCATTTAACCTGTAAGGTCAATGCTTTACCGGTTTCACTTCCAGTTTTAGTGTTATCTTTATCTTTCCAAATTCCTCTTTAGTTCCCTTTAGCTCTAAAATTGAAGAAGGAAATAGATCTTCATATTCCCTAAGCAAATCAAAAACCTCCTTGGTAGTCAGTTCATCCCAATAATCACTAATAGAAATAAGTTTTGGATTTTCTTCAGTTCAAATATTTAGCTTCTTCAACTTGAGTGGCTATAAATGTGGTGCATCAACGACAGGGTCTTCTTTTATCCCTCACACCCCTTTATATTCTTTGTAAGAAAAATGGCTTAGTTATTTGATGTTATCGTCTATTTATTTATTAATTTTCCTACAAGTTACAACTTCATGAAACCCATAATCATATTGGGGTGCAAAATCTCCATATCTACTACATTCTTCCAAAGCTTTCCCAATGAGAAACAATACTTTCTTTAAAGCCTTGAGAGCTTCGGTTATTTTTTCATCAGCATCACGAAATGAAAGGTCTTTAGAAATGATCAATCATCATGTCCCATTCGGTTGTTTTTACTTTCATTTCTTCCTTCAATTACTAATCTTGTGGGATAGTACCTAAGCTATGAATAGAATTACATGTCCACATTATATTTGGTACACCATCATCCTTCCATATGGAACAACAATTTTGAATGTTCTTTTGAGGACTAGTATATCCATCATACATATGAAGTTTACTAGGATTCCTATCTAGAGATGAGAATCTATAGAGAAAAGTAATTTTCATAGTATTCAATTCATGTAATTGATTATGATGGGCTGCCCACCATCTTGCAGGGGTTGCTTGTAAGGAAACATTCATCAAGAATACCTTTTGACTTTTGTCAATGCATGCATCAGTTTCTTAAATGAAGTTTACAACATATTCAATACCATTAAAAATAGGATAATTACTCACCTCAGTACCAATCCAATGGGGACATCTAACAGTTTCACAATGAACATAGTTACCGATCAAACAAGAAAATTACCGAGTACCCATTTTTTTGAGGTGGCAAAAAATCACCCAATTTTGAAAACTGGTGATTCAAAATATACCTTTTTTTTAGCATATTTTTGGCACTTTAAATTTTCTTATTGTTGGGATGGGGTCCCTTGGGTCAATTTTGGGGAAAAAGCCCAAAGTTTTATGTAAAGAAATGTAAAGTCTCTGCAAATTATGGTGATGGAGCATGTAGATAGTTAAAGAGTCAAAAAAGGTTTTACCCTCTTTTATATAAATTAAGTTACCTTTTTGAAGAACTGCCCATGATCTATGGACTATGGGATTGTATAAATAGGTGTGTCTTAGAGAGTCTAAGGCAGGAATATATAGAGGATGAAGATGAATGTAATGGGTCAATAGAAGGAAGATCGTAGTAGTCTTGGAGGAGGAAAAGGATTTGCAGCTGTGTGCGTAGAGGCCTAGAGTAGAGTCCATATATGACTGTGGGGACCCCTGCAGTTGAGTGCGCAAGGAAATATTGAGTCTGTAAGCTGAAATGAATATTAATAAAGAAGATTATTACACAAATTCATGTGTTTTACCTATCCACTTATGTTATGTATGAATATGCTTTATGCTATGATGAATGATGGGTTTATAAAATAATGATGTATTAATGCACAAATTTACTTGCTCTATATTGTTATATGAACACAATTGATGTTAAGAATCTACGCGAAGATTATATCATTGTATGTTAGATTTATCGACACTTAAATAGATCTGAGTAAATACTGGGCTAAGAGTAATCTTTGATGTACATAAGTAGTTTATTTAACTATTCAAGATCTGTGAAAGCCAGTTGTAGATATTCGCAAGGCTGATTAAAGGAAGTTCCATCAATAAACCATAAAGGATTATCGATCTACGTGAAGGTGGATCTAGGGCACAAAATGACATCAGATTGATCTCTGGGTGCGGAAACTTGGTTCCAGCATCCCCCCATACTGCTTTGGATGAGACTTCAATGCACGCTCCACAAATTGATGCTGAAAGGGCAAGTAGTGTAGGGATTTTTTTGGTGCAACTAACTCTAAACCTATCTCATGATCCACTAATCCAACAAATGGCTCTGTTGTTAAGACCGGTATTTGCATAAAGGGATGTGTGATGTTGCATCACTAGAATCCAACAAAGAAATAAATTCAGAAGTGGTTGAATAGAAAAATCCATGAATTCGCAGTGCAAGAGAAAAGAAATCCATGCCTAACAAAAGAACAGTGCTTGGATATATATTTGTACACATAGATAAGATCACACGTACTGTTGATCACTGGCTTTATCGAGTCATAGGATGATTTGTGACAGAATTCACGGTCGGTACCTCAGTCAGCTACAGTGAAGTAGAGAGATGCCTTTTCAAGGGGCCGCGAGGTAAGTATTTAAGATCTTTGAATACTTGGATTAAAATGCTCTTGTGTGAAAACAAGGTTATGCCACTACCTTGATGTTTGTATCTACGTGAAGTGGATGATTATTTAGAAATTAGGAGAGAGCAGGTCCTGAATAAAATGCATTGATAGAACCTCCTTCGAGTGATGATGAGAGAATAACACAGTCCTCACCATGAAGCGTTATACAGTTGAAAAAGCATGGCTTTCCATTAATATCTCAGTTTCCCACGCCACCTCCACCTTCACCTCCACAACATACACCTTCAACCACACCACCGCCACCTCTACCACTGTTCAATATGTCGAATACCATGGAGTTGCCCGTTTTCAAGGGCTTAAGAAGTGAGGACCCAAATCAGTTTTGGTTCATTTTGAATGTTGTATGGATGACACCGAATATTACAGATGATCATATAAAGAATGAACAATTGGTTAGTGCTCTACAAGTTCGCGTGTTGACATGGTACATTAAGTACTACACCAATAACCCATTGGCATCGTTAGCAGACACTCAGACTACTCTGAATAAAGAATTCAGTAAGCCCAAGTCTGAATCACAATTAGTCATTGGATTCAAGGAAATCATGATGAGGCTTGGTGAAATGCCATGGGAATTAGATAATAGATTGAAGTGCCAAACATGCGAAGCTAACATGAATCTCATGGATAGTTAGCACCACGAATGGTTTGTAGCCTCACTCTTGCCCCACCTAAGGGTTGCTTCATTGTAGTAAAAGATAGGAGCCCAGGAAAAAGCATTGGAAATTGAGCTGATATTGCTTGAAATGCCTATTCAAGATGCTACTTTGGGAGTTTAACAGATTCACATGGAATTGCAGAATCTCAGCGTGGAATTACAAAGCTTGAAAAAGGAAAAAGTGGCTTGCCAGAGGTACATGAAGAAGTTTGTTGCCTCAAATGTAAAAGCCAGGGGCATGATAAAGATCTCTACCCTATCTTCGTGAATTATATTACAGGAGGAAGGCCAATGCCTCTGAGGCAGGAGGTTGCTGCAGGACCAAGTACAGGGCCCGTGCTATGGTGTGCTATCTGTCAGGTAGCTAGAAAATATGTAATGGACAATTGTCACTTGCTAGAAAAAAAATTACAGACGTCGCAACAATTATTCTGCAAATTCTATAAATCAGTGAGCCACGATAAGCTTAAATATCGTAGCTGTGAATTGATGATGGAAAGAACGCCCGCATATAGAATGCAAACAAAAACTTGGCCTCCAGATCAACGTGCTGGGGGAGCACGCAGAGGATATTGAGGGTGCAGACGAGGTTGAGGAGGAGGAGGAGGACCTGATAGAGATCAAGGACAAGTTATTTTATATAATTAGGAAGTTCCATGACATTACGCAGGGAGTGTACAAACCAAACACACCTGTCATGTCAGTATTGTACTCAATTTAACCACGTGATAGAAAATTTCCCTATATTGATAGCTAAGATGTAGGAGAAGAAGTTGCAGCCTTAGCAACCTACCAAAAATCTATAGATGATTAGGTATGAGCCCCACAAGGAGGATCCTGATGTGTATATTGTGTTGGGAAACGAAATGATGACTGGTCATGATAAAGGGAAACTACCTGATGAAAGTGTATGGGTCTGCAAGGCTTCAGAAAAAGAAGTCAGGTTTGACCTGGAGCGTGTGAAGGAAACATTCATGGAAGAAAAGAATATCTTTGTTGAGGCCTCTTCCTTAGGAAGTCAAGACAAGTTATCTAAAGAGGTTGACCCCTCCATGCTTACCACTTTCTTAGAGACTTCTATTAAGTTGTTATGTGATACCAGGGCCATGAAAGGGCTATAAGTACTAATAAATAAGTGTGTTGGTAAGGAAGGTGCTCCTGAAGGACACCACACAGTCAGAAAAATAGGCAAACACAAGATGAAAACAGGGTGTGAGATGAGACTCACCGCGCAAATAGGAGACTATGGGATGGACGAAGTTATTTTGGATCTGGGGTCGAATGTGAATGTTTTGCCTAAATAAACATGGGAAAGAATGGGGAGACTCATGTTGCAGTGGTCTCTAATTCAGTTTAGGATGGAAAACCAACATAATATTATCCCTATGGGGCGATTGCATAGAGTGACAATAGATATATAAGGTACGAGCGCACTGGTCAATTTTGAAGTGATAGAGATTGTTGATGATAGAAATCCATACCCCATGCTCCTAGGAATCAATTGGGATATTGACATGAATGGGGTAATCTATTTGAAGAAGCAGACAATGTCATTTGAAAGAAAATCATTCTGCGTTGTAATCCCAGTAGACCTTGCAGAAGGACTGCGCTATACTAAACTGGTCCATGATTATGAGGAAAGTGATGATGATTTGGACCAGATCTATAAAATAATAGCATGAGATGAAGATTGTGTTAATCCGACAGTCAATGGACAAATTGCATGGGACTATGAAAGTTCTTTTACATCAAACTCAGATGAGGAATTAGAGCATTGGCAGAATAGGTTACACGAAGTATCTACATTGCGTTTCAATATGATGACTAAGTCATTGTGTTGTGTATCATCAGAGGTAAGAAATTTACCTTATTATGATGGTATAATTGATGCAGATAAGTTTTTGGATGCATTTGAAAAAGAATTACTTGAGAAACATCACTTCCGAGCATTGGATTTGGCGTTGTGCGCTACGCCTGCACAATGGTGGGGTACGCATAAGGAGATTTTTGAAGAATGGTGTGTGTACCAAAGAATGATGAGATTGCAGTATGGTTGCCCAAATATTTGACTAACTAATAAATATTATGGGAGAAATGATCCACGTGATCATTTAGCAAAGTGGACTAAGGTTTATGGAATGGAGCCACGACATGAGTGGGCGCATATATTCTGTCATACTTTGGACATCATTCCTATGAATTGGTACATGGAAAGAGATCTATGCCATGGCACCGTGGAATGGGATATCTTAAGAGAAGGATTTGTGAGGACCTTCAACTTTGTAGATGGGTTTAAAAGCATTGATGAGGCACTGCAAGAGGTTAAGGTAGTGATCTTCTGAATACCGAAGGATCCTTTGGAATTGATTCAACCAGATTGGAGCACCCACCTGTGCCAAGCACTGGAGTGCTATAGTGTGACTGCTGAAGGAGATGATGAGGATCCAAGAATATTAACATCATAGAAATTGAAGGCCACCACGAAGTGGAGGGACCGTCGATAGAGAATCCATACATCACCGTGCCACTGAAAACTGGGCAAATAAGCATTGGCACAGAAGCAAAGCCAAAGTTTACGAATATTTGGGATTATTTGGATGATGCACCAGTAGATAAGGTCACTGAGTTTCTCTGCGAATATCAAGATTTGTTCCCTACAAAATTTTCAGACCTAGAAGGTATCATAGGAGATTTGGGTGTAATGAATATTACCTTGAAGCCAGAAGCGAAGCCTATTAAGCAGAGGCCATATCACCTTAATCCTAAATACAAGGAAAAGGACCAGGTGGAAAAGGAGTGTGCAGTGAAGTAGCAGGCCGAACAAGGAGAGCACAACTCCGAGCGGAGTGGTAAGTCCCCTTAACCCCAAAAATAGGAAGAGTAACAGTCAGAATAGGGCAATGACATTCAGGAGGACTAGAGCACTCCCTTCTAGGTGAAGCAGTATAGGGAACAAGAAAAGGAACGAACTCAGAAGAAATCCAAAGAAAAAAAATCGTCACTAGATCCAATCACTCTAACAGAAGGAGACCTTGATGAAATTGGAAATAAGGTGTGTGATACTATGGTGGAAATGCTCCAGCAGTTTTAAAATCAACAACAATGGGTGTTAAGTACCATTTGGAAGGATCTGCGTGAGCTGCTCATTTAGATGAGTAGGATCCAAGTAGGCACATGTCAAGTAAGTGTTGCATAGACCATCTTGGCACCCGGGACAAGTCAAGCAATAGAGATGGTCAGATCATTGGATCTCTAGGTAGTCACATTACCAGAAGGATCCTTGAGCATGAAGGCAGTCGATGACAAGGTCGTCATAAGTTCTCTAAGGAAAATCGACCTCAACCTAGTTGCACTCCCCAATGAGTACCTTCACATACTACAGTCACATGTGACAGTTGAGCTAAAAGCATGAGAGAAGCGTGCGCTCAGCCTCATAAGTGAGTACTGGGCTAACAAAGAGCAGATGGTCGCCAAAAATATAGATGCCTTGAAAGTAAAAGACACCATCTAGGTGCAGAGCGCTTAGTTAAAGGTCGCGATGGAAGAAGCATGTAGGACGGTGCCATAAATACATATCCCTGACGCGACACCACTGGAGGTGTTCAAGAGGTAAATCCCCTCTGCGGACAGAGGCGATCCCTACTAGCCCAGACCGGGTCTAGCAACAATCGTCAAACACTATAGTGCAAGTTCCTAATTGCAAATAAATAGACCAGCGATGAAGGCCTACCTAGATTCCAACGCTATTGTTTGTAGGAGAGGTGGTGCACTTGTTCCTCTGCTCCAACAGATCACAATCCTCACAATCTCTGTGAATGGACACCTGTACATACAAGAAACAATACAAATGTAAGCATAAAATCCAGTATACGCAACTATATGTCAGTCAGAAAAGACATAACTCATCATCATAAATAATAACAAGAGTGGAACCACAATCAATAGTCGTTCATTAATAATCAATCAAAGGAGAGTACAACCAATGTTCTGACGTTGGATTCTCCTTTGGCTGGTAGTCAACAGAACATGTCTCGCAAAGCCTATCGGGAATAAGGACAAGCCTCTCTCTTTGGATCTTGGACAATGGTATCCTTGCTTGGATTTGGCCTTAAGGGAATCAAGAAGGCTCTTGCAACATGAAGCTCATGGGAATTTGGGAATTCTAAAACTCTGGAACTCTGGAACTAAAAACTAGCTTGCAAAGGAAATGGGCAAGCTTTTATAGATGGAGGAAGGGGATTTGGGATCATAACCAATAATCATGGGATTAGCCCTATCATCAAGGAAGCTTCCATGAGATGTGGCAAACCACTTCCTCTCTATGGAAATCCATAGCCAAACTACCCAACTCAAGATAGATAGCAGTCCAGGAATTTGTTAGGACGAAACTTCCGCCATTTATTTGTTAAAAATCACCTCTTAATATGGTTGGTGTGGGTGCGACTTTATGACAGAGCGCTAATTGGCACGCCCTCTTTGGAGGATTTTCCCCTTTGGCATGAGGGATAAACTATGGAACTGTGCCAATGGAAAAAGAGCTACTTTTAGGGTTTTTTAGCAGGAGATGTCTTCAAGGCAAACAAAGCTCATGTTCAAATGAATGCAATGCAAGTGTTTTTAGGCCATGTCACTTCTCATAGGTCCCGGAATGAGTCCTCCAAGATACGGGACAGGGGTAGCAGGGATGGTGACAAATTGCTATGTAACAGATGCCCCCTAAAGCATGAGGCCCGAGAGAGAGAGAGAGAGGTGAAATGCTTTACGAGAACATGTCCAACCGAAAACACTGCCGCCGGAAAACCTGCATGGAGAAGTACAACCGATATCTCAAATACATGATGTGTGTGGTATGGGTGCAGCCATCCATAGCAGAGTACATAATAATTTAGATCCAAGGTATGGGCACAACCATCCAGTGAGGATCGATAAATAGACTCAGGCATGGTCGCAGCCATCCAGTGAATGAGACATGTAACAATCATAGTAATCCACAAAATCGTAGCCTGGATCTCAACAAACAAAATCCAGGGTCTTGCGCTCCATCTCGATTCGAACAAAGTATAAGTTCAAGCATGCGAATATATGAGCTGAAGTCGAACATGCAGGAACATCTTCTGATTACTAGCCAATGGTGAAAGTTGTTAACAAATGCGAGAGGTACCACCAATAATGACAATTTCCCTCAAGGTACTACAGGTACAATCTACGGCATGTGAATCATTGAGCTGGCATTGAACACTTGTAGAATCATCCGATCGGAGGCCAATGATGAAAACCTCACGTCAAATGCGAAGAACCTGCCATTGAGGCATGCAGGCTCGAAGGCACCAGAAGGGAGTCTCTAGATCAGCTTCTTGGATAATGAGCTGAAGTCGACAAGAAGTGACCTTGACCAAAGGTGGGCCATGGTGTTTCCCACATCATCGATGCGAGACAGAGGAAGATAATGTTTTTGTGAATTAGGATCAATGAGTTATCATAGGGAGGTTGATATTTTGCAGAGGTCAACTTCTCTTGAACATATCGGTGGCATGACAGTGGACTTGGCAATTTTTGACATCAATCGATCAGAGGTCATGGTGACAAGGCAAAGAGAAAATGAAAGGTCAAACAGGATCACACAAACCCATGGAGGCAAGTGAAATACAAGATGAGATGACCCCACCCTGACACGAATGCAGACAAGTTCCATGTTCAAGAGCGACATACTGCCAACACGACAATGATTCTAGTTCCATTTTCCCCACCATTTCTAGCGAGTACCCCAATTATTTTTATGAACAAGCTTGAAGGGGATAGCATATTCTTGTAACATAAGTTTTCCCTTTGGGCGAATCCATCCTAGTACATTTAATGAGCCCTAGGAAGCAGAAACTCGAGTAACATCATGTCGATTGAATCCAATGTCATCAAGTTTTAACGAGTTTGACAAAGGGAGAACTCGACGTCTTTTCATGTTTAGAGAGTTTGAAAAGACAATAGAAAAGAAAACTCCATGGGGGTCCTTTTTCGTAAATTTGTGTCTCTCAAGCCCAAAAAAGTATAAAACAATACTCGAAAGAACCGCCCGACCATTATGATCGAGGAGTACTTTTCATGATTAGTGACTTCAACCTGAAAAAGTAAAAAAGCGACTGAAATCACGTTGTTTCATAACAATTAATGAGCCTGAAATGACAAGGGCCTAACGATCTTTTCATCTTTACACAGTAAGAAATGAGCTTAAAGGCGACCGCCTCTTATTTACATTTAACGAGTCAAGAGGAATAACTCAGCAATCTTTTCATCTTTAAACGGTCAGAAAAGAGTTGAAAGCAGACCTCCATTTTTATTCTCTTTAACGAGTCAAAAAGGGAAAAAATACTCGACAATATTTTCATATTTTACGAGTCAGAAAAGAGCTTAAAGGTGACTCGTCCTAGAGGAACGAGTGGTATAAAGGGTAGCAACTGGTTCCGGCAATGGTGGAACTGCTCAAAACATGTAATGGTTAAGAGGATGGCTAATAAAACCACTCATTGTTGTGGTTCCTCGGGAAAGGAAAAAACAACCGAGTGAAAGCATATGATCGGCCAAAGAGATGGTGGCAATGGAATGAAACAACCAAGGCTCATCGAGCATAATTGAGTGGATAAAAATGGCAATCACGAGATGTACATAGGGTATGGGTTCATTTTTACACAAGCTTGAACCATGGAGAACTCTGCTTGGATTTGGTTTCATGTTTACACAAGCTTGAAACGGAAAACTATGCTTGTTATAAGTTCGCATGCCCCCAGCATAATGACGCAAAACAAGGTACATGCCCCCCAAGCTTCATTGCATTCAACAAAGTGGATGGAATGAAGGTTCACTTTCGAGATCTTGGAAAGACTTGACTTGTATTTTACGAGATCTTAATCAAAAGACTCGATTTGGAAAGGGAGTTATTTCATGTTTTAATGAGGTTGACACAGTAAAAGAACTATCCTCATAACCCTTGTTTCATTTTTTAATGAGCTTGACACAAGAACGGGAACTATGCTCGAGCAGACCCAATTTCATTTCTTAAGGAGCTAGACATAGGAAAGAAAACTATGCTCCGAACAAAATTCGTCATAATGAACAGGAAGTCGTTGCTTCCAAGAGTGCCACTCACAGTGGAAGGACAACATCTTGGGAGTTAGGACCCAATTCCCCCAAGACACTATGCACGATGGCATCATCACTGGATACAGGCATGGGATACGTAGCCACGTAGTTGACCTGCGATGGGGCAGATACAACCGGTGGATAAAAACCAAGAGGGGATGACAACTGCGCAGGAGGCAGCGGGGGAATAAAGAACAATAATTGATCTATAGTCACGATTCTTCTATCGTGTGGAAAGCAAACCACACGGAAAAGTGAAGAGACAAGGGCCCCCATGGCATAAACATAGTCACGGCCAAGGAGAAGACTGAAATATAAAGCACCTTGGGTAACTAGTACGTCTATATAGATGGTTTTGCCTCCCAAAGTAATAGGGAACTTCGAAAGGATCCCTAATGGTTGACTGGTTCCTCTTTCAAACGCTAACAGATTCTGTGCGACCGGCACAAGCTGTGGGGAGCCCAAAGCTTGCCAAGTAGTGGAAGGCATAAGACTGACAGATGCACCTTCATCCAAGATAGTGCCAGGTACTGCCTTATCATAGGCATGTACTGTAATCTAGAAAGGCACATGGGATGGAAGGCGGAAGGTAGTCAAATGACTCCAGTCAAAGGAAACGACTGAACTACTTGGTGGGGGAATCGTATGATTTCCCCCCTACTTTATAGGAACCGAAGAAGGACTCTCGAGATCGGCTGGGATAAGAGAGTCGTTTTCAGACTTTGGAGAATCTGATGAGATGAGAAAAACATGAGCATGATGTTCTTCCAAGGCCTAGTGATCGATAGGTGTTGAACCCAAGTCGACACTTTCATCGACCAACAATTGGTCTGGAAGAGGCTTAGCACAACCAGGTTCGGAAAGAGGAGGATGGACAAGAGAAGAATATAAGCCAATCTCATTGTCGACAGGGAGAGGATCTGGAGAGAGCCTCTGATAACTGATAGGGAGTTGGGGTGAAGAAGCTGTAAGACTTTCCAAAAGAGTGGAAGCGTTATCCATGAGTGGACAAAGGTGAAGGGGATGGTTACCTTCACATAGTCTACAGGGGAATCAAATCTTCTCTTTCTTCTTACCGTTGCTAGTTGATAGGGTAGCATCGCCATGAGCTTCAGAGGATGATGAGGGATGAGCCAGATCGTGAGACCATACTTCTAAGATCCTAGGAATTCCAGTACAATCACGAATAATATGGTCACTCTTGCACAATTTACAAGGAAACTTAACCTTCCGCGGAAGAGCAGAAGGTATTCCAACCTAGGATGTACTGAGGGTACTAGCTGCACTTTTAGCCTCTCGCTTATGAGACTTATTCTTCTTTGTCTTCTTCTTCTTCTTCTTAGCCACCTGGTTACTTAAATCCAGACTTTCACCAGGCGAAGTAGAAGATGAGGACGTAGAAATAGGCGAAGAAGGCGAGAGGTCCACCTTGGAATCAACATGATGTTGTTCGGGTGGAGGAACTGATTGACCAGTAGTTGAGACATTAGAGACCACAGAGGTTGAGAACAACCAAACAGGCAACCCAACAGTTAACCCAGGAAGGGACAACGTTGCCATGTAAGGAGCACCAACATTCCCAAAAGGAGGAAAATGACCAGGATTCCCATCAGAGGGGATTCCTGGGTTGGTGAACTCTGGAAAAGTTTCCATAAAAACTGAAAACCGCAAACAGGGCTGAAAAGGGGCAAGACACACAATCAAACGGCCAACAAGCAGAATCTAATAGGGCGTGTGATCGCGGGTGATTTAATTTTTACCACATTGAAATTAAGAAACTCCACCGTTTCATTTCTTAAGAGTCAAGAAACGGATAAAAGGTGACTCTATCACTTTCAGATTTGAAACAAGCATGAAAGGACAAGCGCTTGTTGATCCTTTCAAATTTAGGGTGTCAGAAAAGATCAAATGCCTGCTCAGGTATACTAGGCAAAGAGGGTGCACCAAATAACCTTGAACTGCAATATACACCTTGGTTTTAGAAATGAAAGAGAAATCAACCAAGGACTATCCGTACGTGCAGGCAATCTCCCTGAATGATGTGTTCGGTGTATCATGGGTATAGGTCGGCAGACCCGGCTTCTTATGGACAAAGGATGATAACCTAGTGGGGTCTCCCCATATACTCGATGGTACGTGGGAGAAAAATTCCGTACTAGACCACTATTGAGTCACAAAAGGAGGAATCACCCAGCCTCGAATGGAAACAAAAGTGACTAGGTTTAACGACGTCAGAGCACGTCTCTAGCCTAGACCTCTAAATAGTGTGTGTTATGTTCCAATGCGTTGTTAGATTCATTCAGTTCATTTTAAAGTTGATCTTCGGTTATGTTTTAGTTTTCAGGCCTTACCGTATGTAGTGTCTCAAAATTTCCTAAATGCAAGCTATATGCCACAGTATATCATTTTATTCGATGAACGCTAACTATAAGAGAGTTGAGAGCTTTCACACAAACAAAATGATCAAAAAACAACCAACGATATCTCTAATGCAGCTAATGGAAATTAAAAATCTTTTCTTCAAAGTCACTAATCACTAATAAAAATGAAAATCTCTAATTCACATTAACTAATGAAAAGCAAAAGAGATTTTTTTTTATTTTTAAATGTTAAGGGCAAAGTGCACTAAACAAACTGAAAAACTAATGAACAGAGAGAAATTTGAGAAATGATGATAAGAGAGAAAAACAAGAAAATTTCACTCAATGCAAGCACAATCAGAGCCCTAAATTGACAAAGCAGTCCTTCAAAACCAAGAAAAATCCCAAAGACACAAATGAGCCGTGTAATCTAGGTCCAAAGCGAAACAAGGCAGAATTCAAGTGAAAAAGAGGTAAGTCACTCAAGCAACGCAATGAAATGATTAACAACCACTAAACGAATGTAGGGGAGCAATCAGAAAGTCGACTGGACCAATAAAAGACTAGAAACACCTGAGGGCTCGACACACAAGGCCACTAGATGCCCTAGGGATAAAAACATGGAATCGATAGAAAATGGAAAACAACCAAAGGATGAAGGTTAAAGCCAGTCAAATAGGAATCCAACACACTCAAGCAGTTGAGAAAATGTATCCAAAAACAAAGACCAAGCTCAGAAGGCTTAAAATCAAGCAAACCTTAGCAGTCCCCAGGCTTGGCGCGACTGTCAGGCTGAAACTAGCGCCTTTTAAGGATTGGCACGAGTATATATTGACAACTAGCGCCAATTGTCGCGACTATTACGCGAAAAAGCGCGCCAATCAAGTTTGCTATGCCAAAATGAAAAATAAGCAATCCAAAACCAGACCAGCGATAACCAGGCAAACTAAGAAGCAAAAACAGCAAAAAGAACCCATCCCAAAAGGCTAACCAAGTAAGCAAAAATTAAGAAAAAACTGAAAAGGCAAGACAAGCTCCCCAGTGGAGTCGCCAAATTGTTGAAGAGGTAAATCCCCTCTGCGGACAGAGGCGATCCCTACTAGCCCAGACCGAGTCTAGCAATAATCGTCAAACACTATAGCACAAGTTCATAATTGTAAATAAATAGACCAGCGATGAAGGCCTACCTGGATTCCAACGTTATTGTTTGTAGGAGAGGTGGTGCTCTCATTCCTCTACTTCGGCAGATCACAATCCTCACGATCTCCGTGAATGGACACCTACACATACAAGAAACAATACAAAGGTAAGCATAAAATCCAGTGTACGCAACTATATGTCAGTCAGAAAAGACATAACTCATCATCTTAAATAATAACAAGAGTGGAACTATAACCAATAGTCATTCATTAATGATCAATCAAAGGAGAGTACAACCAATGTTCTGACGCTGGATTCTCCTTTGGCGGGTAGTCAGAAGAACATGTCTCGCAAAGCCTGTCGGGAATAAGGACAAGCCTCTCTCTTTGGATCTTGGACAATAGTCTCCTTTCTTGGATTTGGCCTTAAGGGAATCAAGAAGGCTCTTGCAACATGAAGCTCTTGGGAATTTGGGAATTCTAAACTCTGGAACTCTGGAACTGAAAACTAGCTTGCAAAGGAAATGGGCAAGCTTTTATAGATGGAGGAAGGGGAGTTGGGATCATAACCAATAATCATGGGATTGGCCCTATCATCAAGGAAGCTTCCATGAGAGGTGGCAAACCACTTCCTCTCTATGGAAATCCGTAGCCAAACTACCCAACTCAAGATAGATAGCAGTCCAGGAATTTGTTAGGACGAAACTTCTGTTGTTTATTTATTAAAAAACACCTCTTAATATGGTTGGCGTGGGTGCGACCTTATGACAGAGTGCCAATTGGTGCACCCTCTTTGGAGGATTTGCCCCCTTGGCGCAAGGGCTAGACTATGGAACCGCGCCAATGGAAAAAGAGCTATTTTTAGGGTTTTTCAGCAGGAGATGTCTTCAGGGCAAACAAATCTCATGTTCAAAGGAATGCAATGCAAGTGTTTTTAGGCCATGTCACTTCTCATAGGTCCCGGAATGAGTCCTCCAATATACGGGACAGGGGTAGTAGGGACAGTGACAAATTGCTGTGTAACAAGAGGCAAACATCAAAAATCTTGTTTCGGGTGTGTGGGATGCCAAGGCAAAAGTGGCTAGAGTTTAGTTCAATTTGAACATGAAGATCACAAAACTGGAGCTGAAGTCATAGCTGTCAACTCTGCCAGAGGTAAGAGAACAACGCAAAGCTGTTGTCAAGGATGGAGTTGATACGGTGAATTCCACGATGGTGGACTCCACTACACTATTTGAGAAGGCTATGGAAGTAGTGATGAGCATACAGGAATATTCCACCCTACAAGTATTGAATACAAAGTTCACAAGCTACATCAACGATATGATGAAGTAAGGGCAACGATGTGCACCGTTGCTACAACTGAATGCCTCACCAAGCTGCAGGAGGCTAAGCAACTGCTTACATAGGTGGAAGTAGTGTAAAAGAAAGAGGCAGTCCTTAAGGCCAGATTAGGGCCTTCGTTGGATAAGGCCTACATAGTCTCTGCCAATATTCAGGAAAAATTGGTGAACTTGTAGAGTAGGTAGCAGAAGATCAAGCAGGACAATGCATGACTAGCCACAGAGTAGCCGGTAGAACAGATCAAGTAGGCATTCATGCAGAAAGTGGCTAAAGTAATTGTTGCACAAGTGGAGCTGGGGAATATTCACAAAAATGATCTCCATGCCAGCCAAGTGACTCGAGAGAAAGTCACGATATTTGTGTTGGGGGTCTGTTGGGATGGGGTCCCCTAGGTCAACTTTGGGGCAAAAGGCCAAAGTTTTATGTAAAGGAATGTAAAGTCTCCGCAAAATATGGTCGTGGAGTGCGTAAATAGTTAAAGAGTCAAAAAGGGTTTTACCCTCTTTTATATAAGTTAATTCAGCTTTTTGAATAAATAACCATGGTCCGTAGACCATGGGATTGTATAAATAGGTGTGTCTTAGAGAGTCTAAGGAAGAAATTTATAGAGGATTAAGAAGAATGTAATGGGTCAATAGAAGGAAGACCGTAGAAGTCTTGGAGGAGGAAAAGGCTCTGAAGCTATGTGCACAGAGGCCTAGAGTATTGTCCGCAGTTGTGTGCACAAAGGCCTAGAGTATTGTCCGCAATTGAGTGCACGGACCCCTATAGCTGAGTGGGCAGTGAAGTCTTAATTCTATAAGCTGAACTGAATATTAATAAAGAAGATTATTATAGAAATTTTTGTGTTTTACCTATCCATTTTTGTTATGTATGAATGCGCTTCATTCTGTGATGAATGATGGGCTTGTAAAATAATGATGTATTAATGCGCAACTTTACTTGAACTATATTGTTATATGAATGCAATTGATGTTAAGAGTTTACATGAAGCTTATATCATTGTATGTTAGAGTTATCGACACTTAAACAAATCTACGTAAATATTTGGCTAAGAGTAATATTTGATGCGTGTAAGTAGTTGATTTACCTATTCAAGGTCCGGGAAAGACATTCATAGACCTTCATAGAGGTCTAGTGGTTGATTAAAGGAAGTTACATCGATAAGCCATAAAAGCTTATCGATCTACACAAAGGAAGATCTAGGGCACAAAACAACATCACATTGATCTTTGGGTGCAGGAACTTGTTTCCAGCATCCCACCATATTGCTTCGGGTGAGACTTCAGTCCGCGCTCAGCAGGTTGATGCCGAAAGGGCCAGTAGTGTAGGGATTTGTTTGGTGAACTAACTCGGAACCTAGGTTAGGACCCATTAAGCCAACACTTATGGAAAAAATTTTAAATGTTAGTGATTATCATGTTGATTTTGAAAAGTTTTGAAGCAGTGTCAACCCCTTTTTTTCTAAAGCATATTCTTAAAAATTTAAATTTTTTTATGTATCAAGTATAAACATTATTTTTTAAATGTTAGTGATTTTCAAACTAATTTGAAAAGTGTTGATGCAACATCAACCCCTTTTTTTAGAGGGCTTATTTTTGACACTCTAAATTTTCTAATGTATTGAGTGTGGATATTTTTTTTAAATGTTTGTGATTTTCATGCGAATTTTGAACATCATCGTTTTCTTTTAAGGCTGAGTTTTTACACTTAAATCTGATCTGCTAACTATGCACAATTTTTTTTTAAATGTTGATTATTTAACAATTGTTCAACTTATCTTATTCCTCTTCTTGTTTTTTAGTATTAAATTTTTACATTTTTTCCTCAATTTTTTTTTAATTAGTTAATTTTGTTGTTTTGAGAAATTATCTATATATATATATATATATATATATATATTATATATTATATATTATATATATATATATATATATATATATATATATATATTATATATTATATGTTATGTCGTAATGGATGAATCATATTAAGTGGTTCGAAGCTTATTGACTCTAAAACCTACTCTATGATTTCTCTAAAAAATATGTTATATTTATTTTTTTATGTTTAGTTTTTTTGGGTCATTTTTTTATCTTTTTAATTTCTTTTTATGTTTTAATATATTTGTTTTATTTATTAGTTGTTATTTCTTAAAACTTTTGATTTTTCTTTTTACTTTTCAATCTTTTAATTTTTGCATTGTTTTGTAGTTTAATTTTTATTTATTTATCTACTTAATTTTTATTATTTTTATTTTTTTTGTGTAGGGATCGTCTCATTCATCAATTAGCAACCCGACCTCATTATGTCACATTTTAATATTTGATTATAAATTTATCGTTATAATGGACAAATTTTCCCCATAATGTATCAATTTCATGGTTGATTTTAAGATTTCATTGCAATAGGTCAAGTTCACCTACCCCGCATGTCAATTTGATGGTTGATTTTTAATTTTTCGTTGCAATGTGTCAAGTTATCTTAGGCTAAGATTTTAAAATAGCTATACTTTTAGCATTTAAAAAAGAAAGTACTCTCGGTATAATGACTCTTTTATTTAGGTGTTCAGTTTTTTTTAATTATTCATATAATTTTTCAATAAAGCCATGGTTGAAATATATTGAAAACTTAAAGTTTTCTACAGTCGTGATATTTGGTTTTAATTCGATGGTTGAAGAATTGTCAAATTTTTAGGGTTTTTCTAAGTCATGATATTTTATCATTAATGTTGTGGTCGAAAACAATTATAAGTATTTTATCTTTGATGTCGTGACTAAAAACTGTTTGAACTTTAAGGCTTTTTAGAGACATGATATTTAATCTTTAATGCCATTCTTGAAAATTGTTGCAATTTTAAGGTTTTTCAGTGTCTTGATATTTTATCTTTAACTCCATTGCTAAAAAATGTTAAAAATTTACCTTGAAAAAAAATAATAAATAAATAAAAATTAATTAATTAATTAAATTAAATTAAATTAAATTAAATAAATAATAATAATAATAATAACAATAATAATAATAATAATATAAATAAATGTTATCCCAACATCAACACTTTTTTATTTCAAGGTGTTTTTTGCACCAAACAAAAATTCCTTTTATTTTTTTTACTATTATTTTAAAAAATATTAAAAATTTACTCCGAAAAAAAGAATTGGTGACATAGAACCAACACTTTTTTTTCGAGTTGTTGTTTCATGTTTTTTTGGGGTTTTTTTTTTAGAGTTTTCGTTTTGAGGCAATAGTTCTCGTTTGATCTGCAATTATGTTAATGTCATGAATGATGCTCGTGATCTCCCTATTGCCAATCCTCAATTACAACATCAGATTCTACTTTTGTACTTTGAACACTTCTCTAACTTATAGACCCACCGTCATGGGACTGATATAATCCTCTCTCTTTCTAGTTGTCAATTGATACAATTGATCTAAAAAATTAGGTTTTTCAACATCATCTACAAGTTCATTGAATCACAACCCTTAATATGGATCCAACTGTTGTATAAACCAAACTCTAGTTACCTCAAAGGTCATAGTTTCCCATTTTAAGTCGATCACTACATAATTTTCAAATGTCAAGTCAATACCTAATAAGGTTGGGTATGGATCCTTCTCATCCATAATTTCAATTGCTTTAACATCTTATAATTTCCCAATGGGGATAATACAACATTGATTTTCCATTCGCAATTAGATAAGTGAAAAGACCAATTTGGGTTTCCTGCGTGCTTCCCAAGTTTTCCTTGGTAAAATACTAACATTTGAACCAATATCTGACATGGAATCTTTGATCCGATATCCATCAATTTGAGCATCAATCTGAAATTCTCTTCCAGTTCACTTCTTATTTCACTAAATTCTCCTAGAATTCCTTTCTGGAATATTAGCATAAATAGGTTCTTTGGATAATGGGTTACCCTTTAGAACATCTTTTAACATGTTGCGCAATTGTCCAGAAAGTTTCTCATCATCCATTATCTATTAGAATACTTTAAACCATTCCTAAATTTCTCAGGATGTCTCTTATAATAATTTGGAAATTTTGATCTAACCTTATTTTGATTTCTCAACTTGAAGATCTTGAGAAGACATTAATTGCCAGAAACTTTAGCTGTATCTTTGCAATATTCTTTATGTTGATTGGAGTTATAAGATTTCTTTGGTGATGCAAGCCCTACAACAATTGTTTGTTCAGAGGTTCCAACATCAGCTCCAATTCTTTTCCCTCCTCTAGTTTACGATATTAATATTTGGTTGTGCCACTCGCTTTGATTCGCATGGTTCAACATTAATAAAATTAGTTCCCTTCAGCTGGTTACACTCTCCCCAATAGGAAATGAACTCTAGGTAATCTTTTGTAGCATGTGTATTCACTGGACAGTTTGAAAACCAACGTCTTCTCGGCATTGGGCATTCTCTTTCCACATGAACTTCTTGATTGTTGTGTGTGGATCTTGATTATCTCCCTGATTTTTCAAAGGTTTCTGTTTTAGCTATGTTGGATCCTTGTTTGTAACGAGTTAGCAGTGCCACCTATTTAATCATAATCAAGGGGGTCTAGGAGGGGAAACACCCCTGAAGCTAAAAATAGATGAAATTTCCCTCGTATAATATTGTAATTTCATAGTCAATTTGGGTCATTAATTAGGTGGATGATCTGATGGTAGAAGTTATGTTAATTTAGGGTTATTTCCCCTCGAGGAAACTCTTATTTTATATGAGGGAATTTTATTGCGGCTGTGTATGATTATTATGAGCAAGAAAGAGAGATGATACTTTGTGAGAGCGAAGAGGAAATTACAATGAATATGTTGTAGGTTGTATTGTTGTAGGTTGTATCAATTCATTAAGTTGGATAATATAAAAGGAAGGGTTGGTTGTTTCTTTGTGGACATAGCCCAAATTGTGTGAACCATGTATATTTGTGTCTCTCGTGTTTTATGTGTTTCTATATTTTTGTTTCCACAAAATTTTGTGTATTGCGTTGCTTCATTAATTAATTTCTAACAAACGGTATCAAAGTTGAAGGTATATTTGGATGATAAAATTATAGGAGATAAGGGTTCGTGGTTGGAATGGGAGTAATGGCAGAAGATGGTAGGTTTAGGGTTGACAAATTTAAAGGCCAAAACTATTAGTTGTGGAAGCTGCAGATGAAAGATTATATGTATCATAAATATTTGTACCTACCATTGAGCAGAAAATCAAAGAAGATGATGATTATGATAGGTGTAGAATGGGAGATTCTCAATAGAAAGGCACTAGGAACAATACGGTTGTGTCTGGAAGCATCGTTGGCTTTCAACATTTCAAAGGAAATGAAAACATAAGGTTTAATGATGACATTGGCCAAACTATATGAAAAACCATTGACCTCAAATAAGGTATTTATTATGAAGTGTCTATTTAATATGAAGATATCAGAAGGTGGATCTGTTGTTAATCATTTAATGAGTTTAATACAGTTACCAGTTAGCTAAGTTCTATAGGGGTAAATTTTGATGATGAATTTATGGCTTTGTTTCTTCTGTTCTCATTGCCAGAAAGTTGGAATGGATTAGTTATGGATATTCGTAACTCTATCTTTGGATCTAGTACTTTAAAGTTTGATGATGATGTTGGTGCCATCATTAGCGAGGAAATGTGATGGAAAAGCTCCGATGAGACATGAGGTAATGCTTTGACTGTAGATACTAGGGAGAGAAAGATGGAAAGAGGAAGGATCCTAGGAAATTGCAGTAAGTGAGGAAAAGGTATATCCAAATCTAGATCAGGGATAGTGTTCTAGAAATGTGGGAAGAATGGACACATAAATAAAGACTACAAATCTCAGAAAGGAAAAGAAGGAGACGAACAACAAAAGAAAAATCATGAAGTGAATGTAACAAGTGATGTGTTGTAAGATTTTTTTGTTCTTTCATTAGATAATATTATTGATGCCTAAGTGGTAGATTCAAGGACTTCATTCCATGCCACACTCGATAGAAAACATTTTCATGACTATGGCAAATGAGATTTTGGACAGGTTCATTTGGGTGATGATAAACCCTATAAAATTGTTGGAATGGTTAAGGTTCTTATAAAGAAACAAAATGGAAACCAAAGGATGTAAGTCATGTTCCAGATCTAAAGAAAAAATGAATTTCAATAGGGAAGTTAGGTGGTGAAGGTTGTGTAACTAAATTCACAGGAAAAACCTAGAAGGTCACTAAAGGAGTCCTGGTAATAGCAAAAGGAGAAAATGTTGGTAAATTGTATATAGTAATGGTATTTCTATTTCTGTTAATGCATTAACCTCAACAAGAGAAGATACAACATTGTGGCATTATAGGCTCCAGAACATGAGTGAGAAGGGGATGCAAATTCTTCACTAAAGAAATTTGTTGGCAGGTTTGAAGCATGTTGATTTAGATTCAGTGAAAATTGTGTTTATGAAAAACAAAAGAGAGTTAGATTTATCACAGTTGGAAAGGAAAACAAGATTGAAAAATTAGATCTTGTGTATAAAGGTGTATGGGGAAATTCTCAGGTATCATCTCTTAGTGTCTCTCACGATTATGTTACTTTTATTTATGATGAAAGTAGGAAAACTTGGATTTATCGTATTCGAAATAAATCTAATATATTTGATACTTTCTAGAAATGGAAATATTTCATTGAGAATGAGATAGGAAATAAGTTGAATTGTCTCAGATCATAGAATCAAGGTGAATAATTCATAAAAGAGTTTGATAACTATTGTTCAGAGCCTGGAATTTGTAGAGAGAACACAATTTTAGGAACACTACAGGAAAATGGTGTGTCAAGAATGATGAATATGACAATCATGGACCGTGCAAGATGCATGAGATTGCATGCAGGATTTCCCTTACCATTTTGGGTAGATGTTGTAGATATTGTTGTTTATTTAATAAATAGAGGGCCTTCAATTTCTTTGGATGGTGGTATTCTAGAGGAGGCATGGATAGGTAAAAAGGTAAACTACTCATTTTTAAAGATTTTCGATTGTGAAGCCTTTGTCCACATTAATAAAAAAAATAAAACAAAGCTTGAGGAAAAAAAGAGAATATACATTTATCGGATATGGTGTAAATGATTTTTGTTATCACTTATATGATTATGAAAATCACAAAATCATTAGGAGCAGAAACGTCGTATTTAATGCAAAAGGTCTTGTATAAAGATCAAATGTAGGAAAAGAAACAGGAAAAAGAAAACATAGAATATGCAGTGCTTGATGAGATCATAGAAAAAGTAAAGGTTCTAGAAAATCATCAACAACCACAATAGAAACATGCACCTAAAACACCTAAAAGTGGTGTTAGAAGATCTACTAGGATAAGTAGACCCCCTAAACGATACTCTCCTTCATTATATTGTGTATTATTGACTAATTCTGGTGAACCAAAAATATATGAAGAAGGAATGCAGGTAGAAACCGGGAAGAAGTGGGAGCAAGTCATGGAACAAGAGATTGACTCCTTAATGCATAACCAGACTTGGGACTTAATCAAGTTGCATGTAGTTAAAGCAACATTACCGAACAAATGGGTTTATGGGTTGAAGGAAGAATATGGAAGTAAACAGAGGTATAAGACTAGACTTGTGGTAAAAATATTTGCACAAAAGAAAGGTATTGACTTTGATGAAATTTTCTCTCCTATTTTTAAAATGATTTCAATGAAAACTATTTTAATTCCAGCGGCAGCATAACATTTTCATCTTAAGCAACTAGATGTAAAGATAGTCATTCTCCATGGGGATTTGGAGGATGAAATATATATGCAACAACCACAAGGATATGAGGTCAAAGGGAAGGATAAATTAGTATGAAAATTGAAGAAGACCTTATATGGCTTAAAACAGGCTCCAAGGCAGTGGTATGTAAAATTTGACAAGTTTATGTCTGAACAAGGTTATACTAGATATCACTTTGACCATTGTGTTTATCTTAAAAGGAAAAATGATGGAAGCTATATTATATTTTTGTTGTATGTAGATGACATGATTATTGAAGGATCTAACATGCATAAATAATTTTTCTCAAAGGAAAATTGGAAAATTCATTTGCAATGAAGGATTTGGGTGTTGTAAAACAAATCCTTGGTATGAGAATAACCAGAGAAATGAAAAAACACAAATTAACATTGTCTCAAAGTGAGTACATAGAAAAGGTGTTCGAAATATTTAATATGCAGAATGAAAAACCAGTTAGTACACCTTTGGCTAGCCATTTAAAACTAAGGAGATGTGTCCTAACACCCATAAAGAGAGGGACTATATGTGTAAAGTTCCATATGCATCAGTTATTAGAATCTTAATGTAAGCAATGGTTTGATCAAGGCCTGATATTGCACATATAGTAGGAGTTGTAAGTAGGTATATGAACAATTCAAGAAAAGAGCATTAGATGATAGTGACATCGATTATCAGGTATTTGAGGGGTGCCATAAATAAAGCATTATGCTTTGGTGGTTCAAACATTTCTCTACATGGATATGTTGATGCAGATACGGCAGGTGATAGAGATAATAGGAGGAGCACCATAGGGTGTGTGTTTACTATAGCTGGAACAACTATCAATTGGGTTTCAAAGTTGCAAAACATTGTTTCACTTTCAACAATGGAAGCAGAGTATGTTTCTAATACAGAGGTTAGTAAAGAAATGATCTGGTTACAAAGGTTTATGGATGAGTTGGGCAAGAAGAAAAATATGGGAAGGTTATACAGTGATAGCCAGAGTAACATTCATATTGCAAAGAACTAAACATTTCATGATAATCCTAAACATATGCATCTCAAGTACCAATTCATATAGTCATTGTTGGAAGAGGGACAGTTGAAGCTAGAAAATATATACATTGGCCAAAATCTTCCGTATATGCTGACAAAAGTTGTAACTAGGGAGAAACCAAGATCCTTCTCACTTTCAATTGGTCTTCAAATATGATGATGAATATGAGAAACATCCAGGTGCAAAGTGTAATCATTTTCCAACAAGTGAAGCAGCGGTCGAGTTTATATAATTAGTCTCCAAGTCGAAGATTGTTGGGTGTGGAGCCTGATTATCTTCCTAATTGTTTAGAGGTTTTTTTTTTCAGCCACATCAGATCCATATTCCTAACAAGGTGGTAGCACTGCCCATTTATTGTCATCAAGGGGGTCAAGGGGCAGATGGTGATTTCTATGAGCCCCCCATGGGGGGTGGGGCTTTGGGGGAAGCACTGCTGAAACTAAAAATAGATGAAAATTTACCTTGTAAAATATTCTAATTTCATAATCAATTTGTGCCATTCTTTAGGTGGATCATATGATGACAGAAGTTACGTTAATTTGGGGATTTTTTCCCTGAAAGGAAACCCTTAGTTTATATGAGGGAATTTTACTGCGGTTATGTATGATTATTCTAAGAGAGAAAGAAAGAAGAGATTATGTGAGAGAAAATAGGAAATTACCACGAATATGCTATAGGTTGTATCTCTTCATTTTGTTGGATAATATAAAAGGAAGGATTGGTTGTTTCTCTTTTGATGTAGCCCAAATTGGGTGAAACACGTATATCTGTGCCTCTTTTGTTTTATGCATTTTTGTATTTGTGTTTCCCCAATATTTTTTGTATTTCATTGATCTTTTAATTAATTTATAACATTGATCATAGTTATAACACCTAATTAGAATTCTTCCTCCCATCCCCCCTTCCCCCCGCATAGGGTAACCAGCTCCTCGTTCCCAAGGAGATTCATTGAGGCAGAATGTTGTAGGATCTAAGTGAATAGTTAGAGCATCTAAGGAATAGCATTGGTATGTATGATGTGTGGGTGACCCACATAATTCACAGAATAGATTATTGGGTACCGTAGAGTACTTTTAAAAAATAGGACATAACCGAGGTGAGTGATCATAAGATCTACAAATTTCACATTACTCATTGAGAGACGTACATTGTTGCAAAGGGAACATCTGATACTGAGCTGGACCTTGAAATGGCATCGTCAAAGAAAATTGGGCTACTCAAGGGTTATGTGACGGTGGTGGCAGAGGACCCGTAGGAAAAATTTCTTATCCTTGGCTCTTAAGATGTGGGCCTTCAGTGACATGATTCCCTTCAACTTGGCAGTGTATGAACCAAACCTGAGATGCCATGGGCCTTGTAGGAGTAAGATCCTCTAGTTTCTTAGTAAGAGTTTAAATTTGATTCTGAAGTCCCATAGTAGTAGGGTCAGACAAAGAAACACCCAATCTATTATCCTAGGGATATCTTTCCATTGCCTCAATTTGCATTGCTTGTTGCAAAGTGTCTTGCAGCATTGCACCCTTCTGTTGCAACAACGAAATATGCGTCATATGTATAAAATATTTAATAAAAAAATCCCTTTGATGGTGAGGGTCAATGGGATAGGAAATTTTTCTAGTAGCATCTTTGAAGCATTGCATTCACTGCTAAGAAGTTTCACCATCTCTTTTACAGATATCCAACAATTCTGCCAGGCCTTGGTGATTCGACTAAGGTAACTTGAATTCCTAGAGAAACTCTTATTTAAAAACATCCCTCGTGACATTAGGATTTACATTAATCCACTTAATAAACCATAAAATCTCCCGATCTCATAAAGTATTTTTGAATTCAATAAGTTTAGTGGCATCAAGCGTCTATCAAGCCCTCCATAGAGCCTCACAAACATACCAATGTTGCTCAACATCTTCACTACCCCATCCTGAAAATTTTGGATGACAAGTGATCTAACCATATTTCCCTTCATGACTTTGTTCCCCGACTGAACAATTATAAACCCTTGGATCCAAGTTGAAAATTATTAACTAAACTGGATTAAACACCACTTCATGAAGTAATTCTTCCACTGGAGCTACCAATAATCTATTTGTTGAATTTTAATAGTTTTAGATAACTTAGAAAAGAATAGATCAGGATTTTGATACTATACAATGGAAATATTAAGGAGAGGAAGTGTTGTATTCGTATGATGCGTGTCGCTGCTACTATAAACCCACCCATTTTCAAAAATTAGTCATCACATTAGAAAATGCATGTTATCATCTATAGGAGTATGTTCTCTTGACATTATAATCATTTGCACAAGTAACTCAGGAGTATGAAAACCTTTTGACTCTAAGTGGGGTATACCAATCCCTACTAAATTCTTTGTGAAACTATCATCGACATCTCCTACTTCACCAGACAAAAATTCCTCATGCGCTTCGCTTCTCTACAAGTCAGGACTATCCATGATATACTTTTATGACATTGAATCTATCAATGCTTCTCTTATCATTTGCAATTCTTTCCTTCGACACCTAATCTCTCGCATCTTTTTTTCTCACCACGCCTTAGATATTATTTCCCTTTGTAATGCTCTAAAATCATGTGCCATGTGTAATTCTTTTGGATCCATCGCAACAACCCCTCATTTTATTTAACTAAACTCCATTGTGCAAATATAACCCCCAATGCCTAGGGTTTTAACCATCCATTTGGTATTTTTGGAACATTAACAAGTTTTCTTCAACCATTTATACATTAATCCACAGGGGAATATATTTCAACAATCTACCATGCAATCCAAACTTGAAAGTTTCTTCTACTTTTTAAATGGGCTGATGATGTTTAGCAGGAAACTCAATAATGTAACCTTCTTTGTCGCATTCATCCAAAAGTCAATAATCCTAGTCATAATTGTATCCAACTAGCAGAGTTCATCCAGATTAGTTGCTGACCAATCTCTGTGAATTGTAGGCCGACTCCCAACCCCCGCCTTATGATGTAGATAGCTTAGTCAAGAAAATCACACCAAAATATTTCATATTGATCATAGGAAAGTTCAACATACTCAATTTTTTATCTAACGCAGTATAAGTTCTTTTGGTGCAGTTGGGCTTGTTGTAGAATAAAGTGGTCAAACTTTTCATGCCACCAGTTTTGAATACCTTGCCCAAAGATCTTATATACTATGATCTAGATCCTTTTTAAACTTAGTGCCCCATCAATGGAACCATTTTTTGGAGGAAAATTTTGGAAAGTTAATGACCCAAGTTCATCTGAGGTGCCAACAAAATATATCGTCATAGTATAGATTTTCGTCGGTATTTTCACTTACTTTTTCGGAGTGATGCACATGATACAAGCTAGAACTATTGAAGAAAGTGTGAATATGTTCAATATTTAAAAATGTGATTTTGATATTTGTACTTGTCAAGAAAAAGAGATATTATTTTTTTAAATTATAATAATGATTTTCTTGCTCATTCGATAGGTCTAGGAAAGTCAAATAGTCAAAGACATGTTTAAAGAGCTCTTCTTGAGCATATATAAATTGTATATGAGTCAACCTAATGTCTAGGTCAGCCATCCAAGACAAGCACAATCCTCTTGAAGATGTTGGCCTACAAAATAAAATTAAACAATGTCATGTCATCATGCATTAAAGATGCATCTCTTCATTGGCCCAAGTCAATTTATTATGAATTTGAAACTACTATATATACACCATTGTGGATCTGTGCAAAAGGGACAAGCATAGAACTCAATCCTCTGTAATTTTTGAATGGTGTGAGATCCACATTACAGGAAGAAACTATTTCATATTCCCCTGAAGCTTTGTAGGTAATCACAGTAAGAAGTTACACAATTTGTGTAGGGAAGATCTCAATACAAGGAAGAAATTTATCAGAGCCATAATGGATAACATGGAGAAAAGCTCACCGTCTTGATATACACTCTAAGGCACAATCACTTGTGGATGAAGAGATACACTCTCTAACAGTCTTGGAATAATTATGATAGTCTTGAAGATCCTACAGTAACACTCAGTCTCCATGGAGAGGATCACGATGATCCCACGGTAGCGATTAGGTAGTGAATCCCCCCATAGCATGTTTTTGGGGCTTGAAGCCCGAATTTTGGTCAAGTGTAATGTAAAGACCCTGTGAAATGCAGGCACAGAGCACAAGAGTCTAAGGTTGTTCTCCATAAGATATTGTAATTTAATGTAAACTGTGTCGGCCTACCCATGGTTTGTAGACCATGGGATTGTATAAATAGAGTGTGGCTCTAAGATGTAAGATAGATGTTTTAGGGATGAGGAATTAGCTCTGAGTCTATAAGTCCAAGTCTTGGGTTGTAGTAGTAGGAATAGGCTCTGCATCTGAGTGCATAGAGGCCCGGTAGAGTCTGCAGCTGTGTGTGCAAAACCCGGCAACTAAGTGTGCAGGGTGGAGTTGGGATTGTACTTGGACAAAGAATTAATAAAAGATAAGTTGATTCCAAAAAATTGTGTGTTTATGTTCCTCTTATATTTTTGCATCTCTTTACAGTTTTATGATTGCGTGCACTTCTTATGAATGTTGAATAATCGACGAGAATATTGGGCCCAAACAATTAAGTTAATATCTATAATAATACCACATTAAGGATAAAGGATCTAGATAGCACCTCTTCGCACTCTCTACAGAGCTATGGGGAACTAGTGCACAAGTTGTGAAGGATAGAAGACTACGCGGAGCAGTGCAAGCGAGCAGCTTCGAGTCGCAAACTTCCTAGATTTCATCAAGACATCCCTAGGGTGTGGAAACCTAGTTCCAGCACCCTCCCATACTACCTCGGATGAGACCTCAATCCACGCATTGCCAACTATTGCCGAAAGGGCTAGTAGTTTCAAGATTTATTTGGCTAAATCACTTCTAAACCTGGGTCAGGCCCCAACAAGCCAAAAAATGGTTTCGTTGCTAGGACTGGGATCTGCCTAAGGAATGTATGATGTCATGCCACTGGAACCCAACAAAGAAGGAAGTTGAAGAGTGGTTGGACAAGAAGATTCACGAGTTCATGACACAGGAAAACAGAACTCTGCAGGTATCTGAGAAAAGGTGGTTGGATCGCTACATGTATACAGAAATCCACAAGATCTTCTTTGCGTCCTTTCCTTCTGAACTGTATGAGTGGATTGCGAGGTTAGTCGACAGCTAGGGAAGGTATAATATCAACCAACCGATAGTGTGGACTTTGGAATTAGTGCGTAAACTAGAGCATTAGACAATAAGATCGCGTGAGCTGTGGACCATTGGCTCGACCAGATAACAGGGGGATTTATCACTAAGTTCTTGGTAGACACAACTGTGAGCTACAACGAAGTAGAACAATGTTTTCTCAAGGGGCCGTGAGGTAAGTACATTAAATCTTTGAACACTTAAATCAAGATGTTGTTATGTGAAAAGCAGTTATGTGAATACATTAATGTTTGGAACGACGTGGAGAGAAAAGATCTAAAAAGGTAGAAGGGAAGTAGGAGACAGTCCCTTAATTTCACCTTCTCGAGAGAGTGAGGAAGAGCTCACTTAGGTCTCTCTGAGAAGTGCAATTAGTTTGATAAGGTAGCACATTCTGTAATTACCAACACCCGCTTCACCTCCTTCATCTCCATCTCCACCCATTCCACCCCCACCAACCCCGCAGTTTAGCATGGCAAGCACGGTCAAGCTACCCGTATTCAGAGGAGTAGGGAATAAGGATCCAGACTAGTTCTGGTTCATGGTAAGAGTAGTGTGGAAGCACAAGGGGTCACGTACGACAACATTAAGAAGGCTACATTGGTGAGCGCACTACAGGATCACGCGTTGACATCGTATATCAAGCACTCTAATGACCACCCAAATGTAGGGATAGTAGAGATCCTGAATGCATTGAAAAGAGAACTTAGCTCACCAAAATCAGAGAAATAGTCAATTATTGGGTTCAAAGAGATCGCGATGCTTCTAGACGAGACCCCTAGGATCTAGTTTAGCAGCTGAAGAGTACGATCCATGAGGCTAATATGACGCTCACAAATGCACAGCATCGCACACAGTTTGTGGCATCTCTAACACCGCACCTGAGGACAACGCTATCGCAACAGAAACTTTCTACCTAGGCCGAAGCATTGGAAATGGTGATGAGGTTGCATGAGACACCGATATAAGATCTGGGGTTGGGAGTTCAACAAATTGACATGCAACTACAGAATATATGCCTGGAAATACAGAGCTTGAAGCAAGATAGGGCACTACGGCAAGAGCCGCACGAGCAAGTTTGGTGCATAAAATGAAAAGGCTAGGGCCATGACAAGGACCATTGTCTAATATTCGCCAACTACTTGGTAGGAGGGGAGCCAATGCCATTGAGACCAGAGGAACAGGTAGGGCCAAGTGCAACACCCATGTTATGGTGCGTGATCTATCAGATAGGACAAAAAAACACGATGGATAATTTTCATTTGCTGCAGAAGTATACGCAGACTCCCCAGTAATTGTTTTGTAATTTTTGTAGGTCAGTAGGCCACAATGAGCGTACTTGTCATAGCTACAAGTCAATGATGGATCAGACCCTTGCCTATAGAATGCAGATAGAAATGCGAGGCCTTGTCCTAACCGCGGGCATGGCGCGCACTGCATTTCAGGGGCAAGGTCGAGGATGAGGAGGAATGGGACCAGGAAGGGGTCACGGACAGTTAATTTCTTACAATTGTACCAACCCAATGAAAATATCATGTTCATACTATGCTTAGTTCTATCATAAAGAGGTAGATTGTCCTATGTGGATCACACAGATGCGCGAGAAAGGGGTGCTCCAGCATCTTCCAACTCAGAATATCCAAATGATGGGGTCGAAACCATGTGAAGAAGACCCAAATGTGAACATGATGCTTAGAAGCAATATGACCATAGGGGAGGATAAGGGTAAACAACCCAAGGAATATACATGGGTTCATAAGACTCCTACAAAGGAACCTAAGTTTGACTTCGTGCAAAGGACACGTTCATGGAAGCTAAGAAGAGCTTCGTGGAGGCGTCCACTTCAGGTAGTAAGGATCAAACAGAGCCAAGGATGGATCCTTCTATGCTTACTACCTTTTTGGAGACATGCATGAAACTGTTGCGTGACAATAAGGAAGTTAAGGGACTACAGGAGTTGATCACCAGATGCGCAGGGTCACGGCAACTGCACGTAGTCCGGAAACAGGGAAAGCATGCATTGCACATTGGGAGGGAAATGAGATTGACAACCCAGATTGGCAAGTATGAAATGGACCAGGTAATCATAGACCTGGGTTCAGACGCAAATGTATTACCGAATCAGACATGGGAACATATGGGCAAGCTCGCATTACAGTGGTCCCCTATTCAATTACGAATGGTGAACCAATAGAAGATCTTGCCCATGGGGAGGTTGCAAGGGGTAACAGTTGATATCGAAGGTGCGAGCACACAAACAGACTTTGAAGTAATAGAGATTGTTGATGTAAGTAATCCTTATCTTTCATTGTTAGGAATAGACTAGGCCACTGATATGAATGGAGTCATCAACCTAAAAACGCTGAAGATGATATTCGCGAAAAAGTCCCTATGCGTGGTAGTCCCACTCGACCCAATCGAACGGGTGTGCTACACTAAACTAGTGCGCAATGATGATCTAGATTGTATTTGCCAGATAACGGCGAGAGACCAGGATTGGGTGAACCTGACTGCAGATGGGATAATCTCATGGGAGTGTGACAGTTCTTGTACTTCGGATTTAGATGAAGAAGTAGAACGTTGGTAGAACCGTTTGCACGAAGTGACAACACTGAATTGCAACATGATGATTAGGTCACTACGTTGCATGATGACATAGGCAAGCAAACTGCCAACATATGATGGAGTGACATCAGTGGATGAATTCCTGGACAAATTTGAAAGCGCAATACTAGAAAAATAGTGGTACGGTGCGCTGGAATGGGCATTGCACGCAACACACTCATGATGGTGGAGTACACATCAAAAGACCATTGTAAACTAGTGTGAATGTAGAAGATAGATGCGCTTATGATTTGGAAGCCCCCAACTTTGAATGAGAGTCGGGCAGCCAGGACGAAGTAGCTTGCATGCCCACCTATGTTGATGGGTGTAGACATGTGTTGCGCAAGCACATCCTATACTAAGGATCGAAAATTAGAACTAGACGCAACAGTAGCAAAAATGACGCGCCCCACATAGGTTCCACGTAGAAGCATTCAAGAAGGTATGTAGAATCCTGAATAGGGTTTACCAGGCGAGGCAAACAGATTGGGACCTGTGTGTACCAAAGATCTAATGGGCCAATTGGGCCATGCACAAGAACTTGAGCATGGAAATGATTCCGAAGATGACAAGAAAAGTCAAGGCCATAGCTTTAAAAAAGAATCCTCACGCAATAACTCCCATAATGGGGACAACATGTGAGGACCTGGGTAAAAAAATTCTACAGTTACAGGAAGCCATTCAGCGGGGAAACTTGAAACTTCACTAACTCGACGACGATTGGCTATGGCTGAGAAAGAAAAGCATGATATTGGATGAAGAAATCAACAAAATAGAAACCTAAGTCACACACGTATGCTACATCGAGAAACTAAGCACGATGGGATAAGGAATAGCGAGCAATACTACTGCAGTAGAAGGATTTTTATGACCCTCCTACCATGGATGCAACCACACCTTACTAGACAAAGTAAACAGGGGAGAGCACCACAAGAGGAGGAACATGAGGCACTGACTAGCATGACGGTAACTAAGGAAGGTGAATTGAAGCCTCACACCAGTGGTGTGACCACCTAACTATACATAGGGAGCACAGTCTCAGCACTCCAAGTAGTTGAAAGAGAGTGCGGGACTATAAAAAAATCTATATTGGAGATGCGCGAGACAGTAGTTGCGTGTAGGATCGGGATGACACAAGGGTTTCCGCCATGCATAGGGGGTTGCGCTGCTGTGCGGGCAAGCTGGGAGGTGACTGTTGGTGTCAATGTTCCTGACAAGAGGTCCAAATTAAGGCAAAAAGGAGTGGGCAGCGGGAAATTAAGGCACAAATTAAGAACGAGATTTGGGATGATCCGCTGCCAAGAAGGCATTAATGATGCAAAAGTGGGTTGAAGGGTCGAATTAAAATTCAAAGGACACTATAAAATCCCCAGGGCCAACTCCAAGAAAACACTTGGTTGGTTAAGAATTCAGCAAGTACAGAGCATTGAGCGCCATGTACTCTTACCATCCTCAAGTGTAGACACATTGACAGCTTCTAGAACAAGAGTGCGATTCGCCGAAGTTACTGCAGAGCCTAGTATGGCCCATGAGGAGCCTAGAGAGGAAACAACTATGGCTGAAGTTCCAAAATCACCACACATGCTACAGCCACATAAAGATAAGCAAACGATGGGGCCAATCCATGTATTCCCAAGAAACGCACGGTTTGGCAAATTGTCAATGGCCGAGAAGGGAAAAGCTATCACCATTGAAACAGAAGAAGAGGAGGAAGACATGCAGGCCCTGATCGTCTAAATTAAGGTGCAAGATGATGAGGTGGAGGATGCCTCCCAAAAGAATTCCATGACAAAGTTACCTCCTTACATCCCCCTGTGGAAGGGGAAAGCCAAGGTACCAAAGGACCTGGAGGCCATGAAGAGTGCGCTCCAAACCCCACTCCTCCCCAATGATATAAGGTTTGAAGGTCCACCGTTGGGAAGAGTACCTACTATGAAGTTTGAAGATTGGGACCTCACAGACAGCGAGGAGTTCCCACATTTGACTGCAAAGAAGTTAAAAAAGTAGAAATGGTTGCACGGTGTGGAGAAAGCTAGGTTACTCCATCTGCAATGGACACACCACTACCGCCGCACGTCCATCACCATTTTTTTCATCAGGCAGTTGATGTGCCTGGTGCATGATGGGTATCTCTAGTTGGAGGAGCCGATTTCGATCACGGCTAATCTAATTCACCGAATTTCTTTACTGCCAGTCAAAGGAAATGACCCTGCATCCATAGCAGGAAAAAACAATGACTTGGCCCTCGCAGAAGCTATGAAGGCCAAGTATAAACTAGAGAAGAGAAAGTGGGGTTATGCAATAGCAAGTATTAAAGACCAAGGGGTGCGCATAGACACCCAGCTACTGGCCGACAAGCTAATGAGGAAATGTTGCACCTATAAAGTACCACCGTCTGTGATTGCATTAGCAGAGCGATGCGTAGAGGAGGTCCAGTTCAACTAGGCACAGTTCCTATGTGACGAATTCTTAATGAACTACAGCAAGGCCTAGGAGCAGGTTAAGACCTTCCACTATGTCTGGTTGCTCTTATCCATCCTGTTGGTTGCAACGGAGTTGCCAGTGGATAGCCAGTTTCCCACTACTGAGGGTGACCTGCCCGAAGCCACGAGGTACACCTCGCTCTTGGCTAGAAAAGATGTGAACAAGATTCGCAAAATAAAGGTGTTCTGGGTGTTCGTAGAGGTAAGCATTCGAACACAAATCAACTGCAAGCCACACTTGTCCCATACAATTCATAACAGCCTGTAAAACATGGCAGAATTCAAAGCAGATATGCATAACCTGTATATCTAGATGTGCAAGGATCCAGTATGAAAATGGGTGAAGATTCCATTCATTGCAATGGACGATGCGATCTTCGTAGTGATGGAGTCATGGCCTTTGGATTGGACTGCCCCAGACTTAGTAGAAGTAGAGAAGGTCATAGCTTCGCAACGAAGAAAGGATACCAGGCTACACTCGCACTACTGGTTGAGAGGAAGTGCCAGGCACAAGAAGCAGCCACATGGTAGAAGGTATCCGATGTAGCAGCAGTAGCACAAATGGCAAAGACCACAACTGCACCAACCAGAGAGGCCGAGGAAGGCCAGGAGATGTCCTCAGGGTAGCACACTAGGGAAGGGGACAGGGAGGAGGACCGCGCAAACCCTAGTACAACATCAACACAACACAAGTGGTCGCGGGACCGAGAGAAAACCATCCCCAGGAAGAAAGGGAAAGCCAGAAAGACATCCTAAAACCTGATCACACTAAGAGAAGGTGATCTATTGGATATCAGCAAAATGATTCGGTAAGTTGCGGAGGGTGCAGTCCAGGGATTGCGGACGGAGAAAAACACTATGTTGGGGGCACTCAGCGTGTAGCTATAAGGTTTACAAGTACAACACCCCCAAATAGGCACAATGGCCCAGTATGTCGCAGCAAAAACTGCTGAGGCTGAACAGCCACTACACAACCGTATGGGTAACACCTTGAGCTTGCCCGAAGGCATGTTAGCAGAAACAAACAAGGATGATCGAGCTGCGATAAGTAGTATGAAAGGTGTCGACGTGAACTTGGCTGCCCTACCACATGAAATATTGTACCAGATGTAGGATGGGGTCATCACGGAACTTCGCGCCCAGTAGGGACAAGCGATCCATGTCCTACATGAGCAGAAAATCAACATGGACCAACTCAGCATCCAGAGGGATGCATTGGTTGCACAGGTTAGTGGATTGGAGTAGGTCATAGAGGATGCATGCAAGAGCATTCTATAGTTTTCCATGTCGGCAGAGCTACCAGAAACAAAGCAGGTCCACAGATTGGCAGCCAGAGTCTGCAAGGCCCAAGAGGAAATGGAAAAGGTTCAGTTGGAGCTGAACCTGTAAATCGTCGAGCTACAATTGAAGGTACAACCCTCCATACCCCTAGAAGTCAAAGAGTAGCATGTCTGTGCTATCCAAATGGGGTTGGAACAAATTCACCAGGAAACACTGGGGTGCACCGGGATGTTGGAGCAAGCACTAACCATACTTACACACCTGCAGGAAGACCTAAACCTACAACGCCTAGAGACAAAGGCACGCGAGTTGGAGCAGGAGTACAACAGTGTCCAAGGCACTGTGTAGATGGTTTCCCTTACTCAACGACTCACCAGACTATAGTAGGCAAGGGCACTGAAGGACCGATTAGACGCCACACATCAAAAGGAAGCCCTATTTAAAGCATGCATCTAGCCATGGATCGATCAAGTGTTCACAATCACAACTACCATTGAAGCAAAATTGGCACAGATGCAGGAACCGTACACAGTTCGATAGGAATGTGACCCTCCTCATGAAAGTTCAGAGATATGTGTGCAACAAGTACAATAGGCGACGAATGATTGTGTTGCGAACACCCAAGTTGTGTGAGACCTGCTGCATGGACTTTGCGCAAAGGTCGCCTTACCAGCAGATTGACTCAGGACAAGTCACGATGATTGTGTTGGGGGCATGATGGGTAGTGTATCACCCCATAGCATGTTTTTGGGGCTTCAAGCCTGAATTTTGGTTAAGTGTAATGTAAAGGCCTCGCAAAATGTGGGCACGGAGTGAAAGTGTCTAAGGCTGTCCACCCTAAGATAATGCAATTTAATGTAAAGTGTGTCGGCCTACCCATGGTCCGCGAACCACGGGATTGTATAAATAGAGCATGGATCTAAGATGTAAGGTAGATTTTTTTAGGATGAGGAATTAGCTCTGAGTCTGTAAGTTCGAGACTTGGGTTGTAGTAGCAGGAAGAGGCACTGTAGCTGAGTGCGTAGAGGCCTGGTAGAGTCTGCAGTTGTGTACGTAGACCCCTGTAGCTGAGTGCATAGGGCAGAGTTGGGATTGTAAATGGACAGAGAATTAATAAAAGATAAGTTGATTCTTAAATATTGTGTGTCTATGTTCCTGTTATATTTTTGCATCTCTTTACAGTTTTATGATTGTGCACAATTGTTATGAATGTTGAATAATTAACGAAAATATTGGGCCCACACAATTAAGTTAAGATCTATAATAATAGCACAGTGAGGATAAAGGATCTAGACAACACCTCTTCATGCTCCTTACAGAGCTGCACGGAAGTAGTGCACAAGTTGCGAAGGCTAGATGGCTACGCAGAGCAGCACAAGCGCACAACTTTGGGTCGCAAACTTCCTAGATTTCATCAATACATCCCTAGGGTGTGGAAACCTAGTTCCAGCACCCTCCCATAGTACCTCGGTTCAGACCTCAGTTCGCGCACCTTGGACTGTTGCTGAAAGGACCAATAGTTTTAAGGTTTGCTTGGCTAAATCACTTTTGAACCTAGGTCAGGCCCCAACAAGCCAACAAATGGTTACGTTGCCAAGACCGATATCTACCTAAGGGATGTTTGATGTCGTGCCACTGGAACCCAACAAAGAAGGAAATTGAAGAGTGGTTGGACAAGAAGACTCATGAGTTCGTGACACAGGAAAATAGAACAACGCATGTATTTGAGAAAAGGTGGCTAGATTGCTACGTGTATATGGAAATCCACAAGATCTTCTTTATGTCCTTTCCTTCTGAACTGTATGAGTGGATCACGAGGTTACTTGATAGCCAGGGAAGGTATAAGATTGACCAACCAATAGTGTGGACTCCGGAATTAGTGCACAGACTAGAGAAATTGGACGATAATATCGCGCAAGTTGTGGACCATTGGCTCGACTGGATAATAGGGGCATTTATCACTGAGTTCGCTTAGACACAACTGTGAGCTATGGTGAAGCAGAACAACATTTTCTCAAGGGACTACAAGGTAAGTACATTAAATCTTTCAACACATATGGATTAAGATGCTATTATGTGAAAAGCGGGTTATGCGAATACATTAATGTTTGGAACAACGCGGAACAGAAATATCTACAAAGGTAGCAGGGAAGTAGGAGACAGTCCCTTAATTTCACCTTCGCGATAGAGTAAGGAAGAGCTCGCTCAGGTCTCTTCAAGAAGTGTGGTTAGTTTGATAAGGTAGTGCATTCCGCAGTTACCACCTCCACCCATGCCACCACCCGCTTCACCTCCTTCACCTCCATCTCCACCCACTCCACCCCCACTAACCCCGTAGTCTAACATGGCAAGCGCAATCAAGCTACCCATACTCAGAGGAGTAGGGAATGAGGATCCAGACCAGTTCTAGTTCGTGGTAAGAGAAGTGTGGGAAGCACAAGGGGTCACAAATGACAACATTAAGAAGGCTACATTGGTGAGCGCACTTTAAGATCGCGCATTGACATGGTATATCAAGAACACTAATTACCACCCAAATGCAGGGATGGCAGAGATCCAAAATGTGTTGAAAAGAGAATTTATTCGGTCGAAATTAGAGAAACAATAAATCATTGGGTTCAAAGAGATCGTGATGCTTCCAGGCGAGACCCCCTAGGATCTGGATCAACGGCTAAAGAGGATGATCCGTGAGGCTAATACGATGCCCATGGTGTTATAGACATATTTTGGCAGTAACCCAAATCGCATATGTCGATAAACCAAGGGCTCTTAAACCCCTAAAATTGTTGTTTCACACTGTAAAGGATCATGTTCAACTAATTACATCATTTCCCAGAAGTTCCTCCTGAAAAACTACTCAAAACTGGCCAAAACTGGACCATACAGACTGCTCCATGCTTAGGGTGCGATGCATACTAGCTGCTACACTAGCCAGGTGCAATGCATACTGAAAAAGCCTTCTGTGGGGTGCGATGGGTGAGAGTAGACAAATGGTAGAGATAATTTGCTAAGTGGAAACCCGGAGAATCTTCTAGAAACTTCTCATATGACACTTGCCTCTCTGAATTCGCCCAGGGATGAGTAAGAGATCATGAAATCTCCAAGTAGAACCAAGAATTATCAGTGAAATGACATTAATCAAAAACCCAGAAGCTGACTCACCCCTCTGCAAATATCTATATATGGATCCCTTATCACAGAGATCCAGGGGTTGGAATTTTGTAATTTGTAAGGAAGTGTTGTTGGATTCTCTCTGAGAAAAAACATTGTATTGTTGAGTGATCTTGCTTCTCATGAGGTGAAGAGGGCTTTCATGCTGGGAGGATGATGCTAGATTAGACAGTTGGGTTGTAATCCTCTCTTCTACTTCTACTATCAATAAAGTTATTTTAGTTTAACTCCATATACTTGTGTATTTGTGAATCTTGTTATTTGTGAATGCAATTGTATGGTTAATGTATTTCTAATTCTGCATTGTTTATGGTATTATAGATCTCTATGCTTTGATAGTGCTATGTTTCTTTTCCTCTATAGGTGTTCTCTAAAGCGGGACAAGTAAGGAGTAGCAAGCTCTATCAAGGGAGAGAGAAAACAAGCAAGGAGCCAAGTGAAAGATTCAGGTTGGTGCTCTCTGCTTCTCTCTTATCTATCATACATAAAGGAAATCAGGAGTTACTTTGAATTGTTTGTTTCTAAGATAGCTACCTGTCTTAGTGGGACTAGTAGATTGAAAAGACACTAGTTTTCCCGGAAACAAAATGGCGACTCTGCTGGGGAATGAATAGTTTGTTTGTTTGTTATTGTTGTTTGTTTTATAAACTACGAATGGAGCCTGAAGTTAAGCCAACTAGCCTTCGAATTGCTTTTGCAATGCAACTGCAAAGTAGATCAACGCTGCTTCGGTCAATCTCTGAGTTAGTTTATGAATGGAACATCTGACTTGCAAACATCCTAAGTGCCCTTGTGGTAGCTCAATAACCTCATAAGATCATACCCCTATACTTTTTGTTTACTGTCTATCATTTCTCAGCCTAAATCACTGAAATTAGCTGCAAATTTTGAGCAAAAACCAGGCTCAGTTTCATTCCATGGTCCATCGCATTGTCTGTAACTAGCAGCCTAGATGTATCGCACCTCCCATGTGTTGCAGGTGAGATGCATCCTTGTTTCCCTTAAGGACAGGTACGATGACTGAATGATATTGTTTCCTTCTCTGGAATTTGGTTTTTTCTTCTTTGTTTTCAGCTCTATTCAGTAGTTTTGCTGCTTATGATCAATATATCATTGTTGAAGCCTTCTTCCTTTACATTATTCAGCCTCCATTGGTCAGGAATTGTGAATGTTTTTTATGTATTTTTGATCATTTACAGTCCTCCTATGTCAAGAGTAGTTTAATCAAACTATCATCTTTTGATTCAAAAGTGGCGTAACTATCGTTTTGAGTCAAGAAGAAGAGTGTCGTAAAGCCTTCCTCTTCTAGATAGTTGATTGTACTTTTGACATTGTATTTGATTTGAATTGTCAATATTTGAAGTGTCGAAAGTAGTTTTCCGTTCGAAATCGAAAGTGTCGTTTTATTCTTCCTTTCATTTTGAAAAGAAATTTTTGAAGTGTCGCTTTGAAGAAAATAGTTCAGATATGTATTTACTTTTCCTTTTTGACATTCTCACATTAAGGAAACAGAAAAACAAATGCATGCATGTGCATTTGCATTTAGACTGAATTTTTAGGAAAAGTGCATTTAGTGTGTGCTCTCTGCTCTCTACTGAAAGAATCGTACTTTTCTTTCCTTAGTAGCTAGGATTTTCATTGCTAAAAGAAAACAGATGATTGTTTATCATCTTAGTTTGCATATTTAGGAATTTTACATCTACATCACATGGTGAACCTTGAAAGACAAACTTATAGGAAAGATCAACTCTAAAATAAACCTCAATGAACATAAAAACACTTTGGAACCTAACGCAACACATATAGAAGTCTAGGCTAGAGACGTGTTCTAGCGTCGTAAAACCTCGTAACTATCGTTTTCATCGAAGGTTGGGTGATTCCTCCTCTTTTATATGACAAGTGCCAATAGGAATTATGCTCCCCATATCGTCGATTATATATTGCTAGACCACAACAAGATGATATCCTTTATCCTTAGGAAGTCGTGTCTGCTGCCCTATCCATTGCAATGCATTGAACATAGCATTCGGGAAGATTGACTGCTTACATAAAGTCCTTGGTAATTTCTCTTTAATTTAACACCAAGGTGTATATTGTAGTTTTGCAATTGGTTTGGTAATTCCTCTGTCTAGATTTCCAGAGTAGTCACTTTCGTTCCTTTTTGACTCCCTAAAAGAAAAGGTCCATCTGAGCACTTGTCACTTCAGGCTCATTAAAAATCGAAGGCGATTAGAGTCACCTTTAGATTTTTCTCGACTCTTAAAAATTGAAAAATCAAGTTGTGTCAAAGAGTCATAAAATTTATTTAATTCGGAATTACATCCGTGTTCCTTCATTGATCTTAGGTTGAGCTAATGGAGTCCACCAAACAAGGATTTCCCCTTGGGGGGAATCCTAGTCCTTTCTCTTCTTGGGGAGATATTGGTGCTCCATATATGGCTACATTGTCCCTTCCAGGAATCACAATTGGCCTACCGATATGGCTATTGTCAACCTCTGTTGTTCAAAACACCATAGTTCCTCAGCAATCAAACCAGCAACCAGATGATACTAGAGACGCTCCCTCACCTTCTACTTTGTTTGTTTCTCCCTCTCCTTCTTCCTCTTCGCTTGGTGAAACTAGTGATACTAAAACCCAAGTAACTAAGAAGAAGAAGAAAGGGAAGGAGAAGAAGAAGAAGAAGCCAGTCAAGCAAGTGGGAAACCATGCATCATCCAATGAAAATCCACACACCGAACCTTCCAAACCCAAATATCCATGCATAATTTTCAAAGGAAACCACTATCATCAAGATTGTCCTTGCATTCCGCGGATCTTAAGAGACTAGTCTACCCGCTTGCACCATCCGGTGTCATCAACCTTTGTCGATCATGTTGAGAACACACCATCGACTAGCAAAAATGAAGTCAATGGACAAAAAGGAAGATTTAGACTTCCTTGTTGGTTGTGTGAAGGTGATCATGCCCTACACCATTTTCCTTTTCTAGATGAAGCTAAAAGTGTCTTGGATAACCATCCTACTTCACCGCAGTGACTTCCGCCTAGATACAAGAAACTCTTGTCAAGTCCATCACTAGTTGAAAATCCAACTGACATACCTTAGTTGTCGGTCGAAATACCTATCAATGAAGATAAACCCTCTAAGTCCATACCAGACCAAATTCAATAGGTCGAGATGGCAGTCAACCCAGTCTTGCCTTCAGAAGGTCTACCTTCAGATGATACAATTTCCAAAGAGAATGAGAACAACACCGTTCAAATCCTTTTTATTAGCACAGAGTCTGATGAACATGGGGGAAATCTACCCATTCCTTTACCACAAGAGGGAAATTCCCCATTTCAAGAGATTCATCCAACCATTTATTTATTCCCCCCTCCAAGCAATCTAGTCATTTCCTTTGATTGGAATCTACTAGCGGGACCCCACCTTCCATCTAATGTACCATTCCAAATCATAGTACAAGTTTACAAAATGATCATGTCTGGCACTATCATAGATGAAGGGGCTTCTGTGAGTATCATTTCCTCAACTACTTGGAAATAGCTTGGTTCACCATCGCTTCTGCCTGAGAATCGAAATGTGTTAAGCTTCAACAAAGGAACCAGTCGACCATTAGGGATCCTTCCAAATTTTCCTATAACTTTGAGAAGGAAAATCATTCACTTGAATGTGATAGTAGTCCAAGGGCCACTAGATTAAAATCTACTCCTTGGGCGTGACTACGTTTATAGAGTGGGAGCTATCATTTCCACACTCTTCCGAGTGATGTGTTTCCTGCATGAAGGCAGAATGGTGCAACTTGTCAACGAGCTTTCATTTCCCGATTCAAATACATCTATGAGTCAAATTCCATCCCTAAATGGTCTCTTTGTGTCAAGAATGTCTCTTCAACCTCCATTTCATCCACCTAATTACCGTGAGTAATTCGATGAATGCAGCAAAGCTCAGGGGGCACGTACCCTGGTTTGCTTCGGCAGGCGAACCCAGATGAAAAGATAGATTTCCTCATAGGATATATGATTGATCTGAAACATAATTTCCTTGTAGGATTTGAGTATCAGTCTGAAACTCGAAGGTTATGTGATTGGAATCTCACACCATTCACCTTTGTATATTTCGTTGGACAAGGCCAAGGAAGTGTTTTGCCTGCTCCGCGGAAGAAACAATCTTGTTTAAATGCAAGAACTTCTATACAGTAACTCGGAAATTCTTGCTTTCTCAACACCTGGGGGCATGCAAACCTTTTTATGTAAGTGAAAAGCAACCAGCATAATTCTAACCTTGTAGTTTTTTAGATTAAATCTTAGTAACAACCTCTTAGGTTAGGTGATTGGTCTGATCCACCATTCACCTTTGTCAGCAGCGTGTAGGCAAAGAAAAGGAAATGTTTTATCTAGGCAAAAGACAAAACTATCCTACCTAAACTCATTGGTTCATTAACTCTTAGTGTAGTTAGTTTTGTAGTTGGTCGTTTCTAGCCTGCATAACAAGGAAAATGAGCAAAGTTTCACATGGGGCAAGCTCACTAAAAAACGAACCTACTAATAAGAGACATCTTTAAAGATGACTGGCACGAGCAATGTTACCACAGGGTTCAAGCTCGTTAAAAAATAAACCCACCACTGAGCATAGTTTCTAAAGATTCAAGCTCATTAAAAAATGAATCCACCCTCAGTGAACAACCTTCATGATTGCCTTGATATTAGCCTTTTTAGCCTTGGTTGTGTTCTTACCATCACCTCCATTCTTTTGGCTGATCATACGCTTCCACTTTATTGTTTACCCTTTTGAGGAACAGCTGTGATGCATGATTATGTTAGCCACCCTCTTTACACTGTCCTGTTTAAGAAGTTCCAAACTTACCTAGAACTAGTTGCTACCCGAAAGCATCACTCGTTCCTCAAAAATGAGTCTCTTTTAAGCTATTTTTAGACTCGTAAAATATGAAAAGATTGCCAAGCTACTAGCCTTTCCAGCTTGTTAAAGTAAGGGGAAGAACCATCCCTCCTCCACATTTTAATCTTTTTGGACCTGAGGGATCATTCCACAAAAAGATCGAGTGCTTGTCTTATTCAGCTCGCTAAATCTATCGAAAAGTCATCCCTTTCGTATTATTTTATACTTTTTCGAACTTAAGGGATTATGCCATGAAAAAATATTGCTTGAGTTTCCTTTCCATCCATTTTCAATCTCTCCAAGCATGAAAAGAATAGAGTTATCTTCGTCGTTAAACTTGTTAAAACAATAACGACAAACTTGTCCATCCAAACAAGAGCAAGTTTCCCTGTCACTAGGCTCGCTAAAACATAGCGATAGGATTTCCCGAAGGGAAAATTATAGGACAAGCATATGTTATCCTCCTCAAACTTGAAAAAAATAAAGAAGTACTGGTCAGCAATGACTAGGGAAAAAGGGAAGAAAACTTGAAGAACTTCATTGGTAGCAGGCTGCTCTTGAACATGACACTGTCACTCCATCATCATGATTGATTCGGGTTGGGTTATTCCATTTACTGGTCATATCACCATTGGTCCTCCGTACCATCCATCTTTTAGGGTAAACACTACCAATCCATTTTAGTGTCGCCGACATGTTCAAGAGAATTTATTCTGAGAATTTACCACCCAGCTAACACCTCATCCACTGCAATACCTTCACTATCCATTTTTCATGACTGCCATTCTTGAACCTTGTATCATCATATCGTTTTCACCTCCAGAAAATCATTTGCTTCGTTTCGTGTCGTAGATGTGGGATTCATTAAGACCCTCCTACGACGGGTCACTTCTTGTCGACATCAACTCATTATCCAGGAAGTTGACTTAGGAACAACCCTTTCAGTACTTTGAAGCTTGCATGCCTCAATGGTAAGTTTCTCACTTCCGGCGACAGGTTTACATCAATGGCCTTCGACCAAAAGATTTTGCATGGTGTTCAACATCAACTCATATATTCACACCACGTGAATTATACTGTAGTACCTTGAGGGTCATTATCATTATCGATGATTCCTCTCGTGCCTGTTAACAGCTTACATCATTGGTTGGTAATCAGGCGATGTCTTTCCATGTTCGACTTCAAAACATCTTTTCACATGGATCGACTTGTACATCGGGTGAAGATTGAACAAGTTTGAAGAACCCAAATCTAGTTTCATCCATCTGGCCTGTGATATATTCAGGAAAATGAAGACATTAAATTTACACCATAGCTGCACAGATGATCATCCAAGCTAAGGGATGATGGCTCTACAAGAATCACCAGTCTGCAACAGCAGACGATTGTCTGTCCTATGTACATGAAAATGAATTTATAAAGATGAGCATGGAAATGGCTGCCTTAGCTAGATCATGAAAATAATATGAAGATAATGTATTGTATTGTATTTTATACAGGTCACCTTCCAGTTCAAAGACCTTGGATCCTCATGATAAATCATTTCACTCGACATCAGAAGATTTACGCCCTCATGCTTTAGGAAGCAACTGTTATAGACATATTTTGGCAGCAACCCCAATCACATATGTCGATAAAACAAGGGCCCTTAAACCCCTAAAAGTGTTGTTTCACACCCTAAAGGATCATGGTCAACTAATTACATCATTTCCCAGAAGTTCCACCTGAAAAACGACTCAAAACTAGCCAAAACTAGACCATACAGACTGCTCCATGCTTAGGGTGCAATGCATACTGGCTGCTACACTAGCCAGGTGTGATGCATACTAAAAAGGCCTTCTGTGGAGTGTGATGGGTGAGAGTAGACAAATGGCAGAGACAATTTACTAAGTGGAAACCTAGAGAATCTTCTAGAAACTTCTCATATGACACTTGCCTCTCTGAATTCGCCCAGGGATGAGTAAGAGATCATGAAATCTCCAAGTGGAACCAAGAACTATCCTGAAATGACACTAATCAAAAACCCAAAAGCTGACTCACCCCTATGCAAATATCTATATATGGATCCCTCATCATAGAGATCCAGGGGAATTTCGTAATTTGTAAGGAAGTGTTGTTGGTTTCTCTCTGAGAAAAAACATTGTATCGTTGGGTGATCTTGCTTCTCATGAGGTGGAGAGGGCTTTCATGTTGGGAGGATGATGCTGTATTAGACAGCTGGGTTGTAATCATCTCCCACTTCTACTATCAATAAAGTTATTTGAGTTTTCTTCCACATACTTGTGTATCTATGAATCTTGCTATATGTGAATGCAATTGTATGGTTAATGTATTTATGATTCTGCATTATTTATGCTATTATAGATCTCTATGCTTTGATGGTGTTTTGTTGCTTTGACTCTATGGGTGTTCTCTAAAGTGGGAAAAGTAAGGAGTGGAAAGCTCTATCAAGGGAGAGAGGAAACAAGCAAGGAGCCAAGTGAAAGATTCAGGTTGGTGCTCTCTGCTTCTCTCTTATCTATCATACATAAAGGAAATCACAAGTTACTTTGAATTATTTATTTCTAAAATAGCGACCCATCTTAGTGGGACTAGCAAATCAAAAAGACACTAGTTTTCCCAGAAACACATGGATGCACAACATCATGCATGATTTGTGGCATCTCTAACACTACATCTGAGGACGACATTGTCACAATCGAAACTTTCTACCCAGGCTGAAGCGTTGGAAATGGCGATGAGGTTGCATGACACACTAACACAAGATCCAGGGTTGCGAGTTCAAAAAATCCATGCACAACTACAGAATCTCTACTTGGAAATATAGAGCTTAAAGCAGGATAGGGCACCGTGGCAAGAGGTGCGTGAGGAAGTGTGGTGCATAAAATGTAAAGGACAGGGCCATGACAACGACCACTGTCTAGTATTCATGAACTACTTGGCATGAGCACACAGACTTTGAAGTAATAGAGATTGTCGAAGACAGTAATCCTTTTCCCACATTGTTAGGAATAGACTAGGCCACTGATATGAATGGAGTCATCAACTTGAAAAAGTAGAAGATGATATTCGAGAAAAATTCCCTACACGTAATAGTCCCACTAGACCCAGCTAAAGGGGCGTGCTACACTGAACCAGTGCGTGACGATGAGCTATATTGTATTTACTAGATAACGATGTGAGACTAGGATTGGGTGAACCCGACTGCAAATGGGAGAATCTCATGGGAGCACGACAGATCTTGTACTTAATATTCAAACAAAGAAGTAGAATGCTGGCATAACCAGTTGCACAAAGTGACAACGCTGAATTGAAACATGATGATTAGATCACTGCGTTGTGTGATGACAGAGGCAAGGGAATTGCCAACATATGATGGAGTGACATCAGTGGATGAATTCCTGGACAAATTTGAAAGCGCAGTATTGGAGCAGCAGTGGTATGATACACTAGAATGGGCATTGCCCACAACACCCTCCCGATGGTGGAGTACACATCAGAAGACCATTGTAAACTGGCACACCCACCTGTGTCGATGGGTGCAGACGTGTGTTGTGCAAGAACATCCCAGACTAAGGATTGAAAATCAAAACCATACATAATAGCAGGAAAAGTGAAGTGCCTCATAGAGGTTCCACGTAGAAGTATTCAAGAAGGTATGCAAAATCCTAAATAGGGTTTACCAGGGGGGCCGAACTGATTAGGACCTACGCATACCAGCAGTCCAATGGGCCTATTGGGCCATGCACAAGAACATGAGCACGGGAATGATTCTGAAGATGACGAGCAGAGTCAAGGCCATAACTTTAAAAAAGAATCCTCATGTAATAACTCCCATAATGGGGAGAACATGCGAGGACCCAGGTAAAGAAATTTTGTAGTTACAGGAAGCCATTTGGTGAGGGAACTTGAAACTTCCCAAACTCGATGAAAATTGGCTATGGCTAAGAAAGAAAAGCATGATATTGGATGAAGAAATCAACAAACTAGAAACTGAAGTTGCATGCATATGCTACGTCAAGAGACTAAGCATGACGGAACAAGGAATAGCCAGTCATACTACTACAGTAGAAGGATTTATGACCTTGTTACCATGGATGCGACCACACCTTACTACTCAAAGAAAAAAAGGGACAGTATCGCAAGAGGAGGAACGCAAGGTGCTGACTAGTGAGAGGGTAACTAAGGAAGTCGAATTGAAGCCTCGTACTAGTGGTGCAAGCACCTAACTATCCATAGGGATCACAGTCTCAGCACTCCAAGCAGTTGAAAGAGAGCGCAGGACTATAAAAGAGTCTATATGGGAGATGCATGAGACGGTGGTTGCACGTAGGATTGGGATGACACAAGGGTCATGACCGTGCATAGGGGGCTATGCTACTATGTGGGTAGGTTAGGAAGTGACTGTTGGTGTCACTGTTCATGACAAGAGGTCCAAATCAAGACAAAAATGAGTAGCTGACGAGCAATTAAGACATGAATTAAGAATGATATTTGGGACGATCAGCTTCCAAGAAGCCATTAATGATGTAGAAGTGGGGGGAAGGGTTGAATTCAAATTCAAAGGATGCTATAAAACCCCCAGGGCTAGCTCCAAGACCACTTGGTTGGTTAAGAATTGAGCAAGTATAGAGCATTGAGCACCACATACTCTTACCATCCTCAAGCGTAGACACAATGACAACTACTAGAACAAGAATGCGATTTGCCGAACTTACCATGGAGCCCAGTATGGCCCATGAGGAGCCTGGAGAGGTGGAAAATCTAGCCAAAGTTCCAAAATCACCACGCACACTAAAACCACAGAAAGATAAGCAAATGATGGGGCCAGTCTGTGTATCCCCAAGAAACCCATGGTTTAGCAAATTGTTAATGGTCGAGAAGGGAAAAGTCGTCACCATTGAAACAGAGGAAGAGGAGGAAGACTTGTAGGCCCTGATCGCCCAAATTAAGGCACAAGACAATGAGCTGAAGGATGCCTCCCAAAAGAATTCCATGACAAAGTTATCTCCTTGCATCCCGCCGGCCATAGCAGGAAAAAACAATGACTTGGCCCTCGTAGAAGCTATGAAGGCCAAGTATAAACTAGAGAAGAGAAAGCAGGGGTACGCAATAGCAAGTATTAAAGACCAAGGGGTGCATGTATCCGCCCATCTACTGGCCAACAAGCTAATGAGGAAATGTCGCACCGTTGAATTACTAGTGTCATTTCATTGGCAGAGCAATGCGCAGATGGGGTCCAGTTCAACTAAGCACAGTTCCTATGTGACGAATTCTTGAAGAACTGTAGGGAGGCCCAAGAGCAAGGTATGACCTTCCACTATATGCAGTTTCTCTTATCCATCATGTTGGTTGCAGGGGAGCTGCCAACCGACAACCAGCTTCCCACTACTGAGGGTGACCTACCCAAAGCCACGAGGTACACCTCGCTCTGGTCTACAAAAGACACAAACAACATTCATGAAATAAAGGTGTTCTGGGTGTTTGTAGAAGTGAGCATCTGAACATGGATCAACCATAGGCCATGCTTGTCCCTTACAATTCATAACAACCTACAAATTGCAACAGAATTCAAGGCAAATATGAATAACCTGTATATCCGAGTGGGCAAGGATCCAGTACGAAAATGGATGAAGCTTCCATTCATTGCAACGAACAATATGATCTTCGCAATGATGGATTCATTGCCTCCAGAGTAGCGCGCCCCGGACTTGGCAGAAATGAAGAAGGTTGCAACTCGGCAACGAAAAAAGGACACCAAGCTATGCCTCATGCATCTGGCTTAGAGGAAGTACGAGGTACAAGAAGTAACCACATGGTGGAAGGCAGTCGATACAGCAGTAGCGACACAAATGGAAAATACCATAACCACGCCAATCAGAGAGACTGAGGAAGGCCATGAGATGTTCTCAGGGCAACACATCGGGGAAGGGCACAGGGAGGAGGACCGTGCAAACCCCAATACAACATCAACATAGCTCAAGTAGCTACACAACCCAAAGAAAACCGTTCCTAGGAAGAAAGGGAAAGCCACAAAGATGTTTGAAAACTCGATCACGCTCACAGAAGGTGATCTATTGGATATCAGCAAAATGATTTGGGAAGTTGTGGAGGGCGTGCTCCAGGGATTGTGGATGGAGCAAAACACAGTGTTGGGGGCACTCAGTACAGCTACAAGGTTTACAGGTACAACACCCCCAAACAAGCACAATCGCCCAGTATGTTGCAGCAGGAACCACTGAGGCTGAATAGCTGTTGCGCGCTCGTATGGGTAACACCTTCAGTTTGCCCAAAGGTACATTAGTAGAAACAAATGAGGATGAATGGGTTGTGATGAGAAGCATGAAAGGTGTTGGCTTGAACTTAGCTACCCTACCGCATGAAATACTATACGAGCTGCAATATGGGGTCATCGCCGAGCTCCGTGCCTGAGAGAGACGAGCGATCTAGGAACTACATGAGCAAAAAATCAACATGGACCAGCTCAGCATCCAAAGGGATGCGTTGGTTGCATAGGTTTGTGGATTGGAGTAGGTCGTAGAGGATGCATGTAGGTGCATTCCAGAGTTGGCCGTGCCAGCAGAGCTACCAGTAGTAGAGCGGGTCCATAGATTGGCGGCTAGAGTCCACGAGGCCTGAGAGGAAACAAAAAAGGTTTAGTTGGAGCTGAACCTGCAAATCGCCAAGCTGTGATTGAAGGCATAGCCGTCCACACCCCCAGAAGTCAGAAATCAGTGCGCTCATGCTATCCACATGGGGTTGGAAAAAATTGGCCAGGCGACACAGGGGTGCACTGGGATGTTGGAGCAAGCACTAACCATACTTATGCACCTGCAGGAAGACCCAAGCCTACAACACCTAGAAATCGAGGCGCGCAAGTTGCAGTAGTAGTACGACAGTGTCTGGGGCACCATGCAGATGGTTTCCCTTACTCAACGACTTGTTAGACTACAGCAAGCAAGGGTGCTGAATGACCGATTAGACACCACCTACCAAAAGGAATCCCTGTTTAAAGCATGCATCCAGCCATGGATCGATGAAGCATTCACAATCACAGCTACCATTGAAGAAAAACTAGAACATATGTAGGAACCGTACACGACTAGACAGGAATGTGACCCTGCTCATGAAAGTTCAAAGATATGCATGCAACAAGTACAATAGGCAGCGGAACAATGTGTTGCAGACACCCAAGCTGTGCAAGACCTGCTACATGGATTTCACGCAAATATCATCATACCAGTAGAGTGACTCGGGATGAATCACGATGATTGTGTTGGGGCCCTGTTGGGCAGTGGATCCCCCCATAGCATGGTTTTGGGGCTTGAAGCCTGAATTTTTCTCAAGTGTAATGTAAATACCCCGCGAAATGTAGGTGTGAAGCGCAAGATTCTAGAGTTGTCTGCCCAAAGATAATGTAATTTAATGTAAAGTGTGTCAGCCTACCCACGGTCTGTAGACCATGGGATTGTATAAATAGAGCGTGGCTCTAATATGTAAGATAAATGTTTTTGGGATGATGAATTAGCTTTGAGTCTATAATTCAGAGTCTTGGGTTGTAGTTGATCCAAGTGGATCTTTAGATACAAAGGCATGGAAAAGCTCATAAATAAAAGTGACCGGAATAAAGTCAACTCAAGACTAAAGCGTACATCTCGTCATCCTAATTCCAATGGTGTGAATGGTACTTCAATCCGAGTCTAGATGGTGAAGTTATCGTGAAAAGAAGGTTGCTTTTTTCCTTAAGGAAATGATGGTTTTTCCTTAAAAAATAGGTTTTAAGCCTTAAAGGCAAAATTGAAATCAGAGGATTCATGGAGGTGGACTTAAGAAAGGCGCAATGGAACCCCCTATCACTGATCACCGATTAAATCGGATCGGCGGTCGGAGGGCAATTAGGTCAGAGGAAGGTCTTATATATATGTATCAGCACAGTCAAAGCCATCGGTGATAAAACAATCGGTGGGATCGTTATCAAGACACCGCGCCGATATGTACACGGGATGCCGATATGATCGACTGATGCCAATATCAGCAATCAACAGTCGGCAATCCCCAAGTAACAGGACTATTACACCCCGATATGTTGAATTGTGATCTCGGGCTCGGACCCGATAAGAACATAGGTCTGATTTAATGACTTTTTTGAAGTCCGAGGCTTGAATATTTTGGTTGAATTTTAGTGTTTTTCGAGATTTCTAGGTATTGTTTGTTTCAACGATAAAGAGGCCATTTTAAGGGTCGGTTGTGCCTACCGATCCTTCCATGCCAATGACCTCTATTGTGAACCAGACAACCCCAATTTAAATGGGATTCTATATAAAAACCCATTATAAAAGCATGATAGTTCGAAAGAGCACGGAAGGAGGCATTTTGTAGCATATTTTTCATTTTGCAGGAGGCCAATAGCACATTTTTGTTTGTTGGGGCAAGTTCATATGTTTTCAGCCCCTTTTAGTGCCACGGACACTTCGATGATGCCCACTTATCCGTCTGAGGTCTCCATCTCACATCCATTTGTCAGAACAGAGGTATAAGCCTCTTGTATGCAATTGATGATTGTAATTCTTTTCTTTCATGCCATTTAATATAAAGGCCTCCCCGTTGTTGAGTTGGGCTCAAAGATGTAGTCTGAATTGGATGAACTTTGTTATCGAGCCTTGGTGTCTTCTTTTTATGCCTTTATGTGTTTTCTTCTTCTTTTCCTATGTGCACATTAAATCTTGGTGTTAAGCTGCAATTTTGCATGTGATTCTTTTCATACATCTACAAGCGAAAGTATCCTAGATCAAGTGGTATTAGAGCAGGGCTTTTTAGATGTGAATTAGATGTTTGTATGCTAACAAGAAGCAGGCTTCAAAGAGGTGAAGGGGAACTAGAACCTTTCGATCCAGAGGCAGGGCATCCACCTCAAAGGAGAAACATGGCACAAGATGAATCTCATCTTGAAGAGGAGCGTAACTTCAAAAAGGCTTTCTATTCGATGGCAGAGAACATCAATCAGCTAGTTTTAAGACTGGAGAAAGAAAAAGAGAGGAATCCATAAGGACAAGGTTCGGCACATGGGAATGGTGGAGAGGATCCCCCTCCTTCTCCTTCTGGGAGTGAAGGCTCTCCTTCTTCTCACCACCATAATCATAGAAATACAAAGGATGCATCTAAGAAACAATTTTTTAAATTAGATGTTAAATTTGATCTTCCTAAGTTTAATAGTGAAAGTAACGCAGAGAAGCTTAACAATTGGATTAGGTAGATTGAGGTCTACTACAAGATTCAGTAAATCGTAGAGAATGATGTGAAGATCCAGCTAGCCTCTCTATGGCTGAATAGCACAGCTCTCATTTGGTGGGAGAGAAAATTGAAGAGAAGTAATAATGTGGGTAAGCTCTTTTCCTCATGGTCTGATTTCACTTCTGCATTAAGGGAACAGTTTTATCCCTTAGGATACAAGCAGAAATATTTGATGAATTGGCAATATTTAAGCCAAGGCAAAGGGTAGGATGTTTAGAGTTTTACAGAAGGATTTAGGAAGCAAGCACTGAATTTGGGTATTGCACTTGATGCACCTGAAGTTGTAACTAAGTATATTGGCTCACTGCATAGTTATATTAGGAATTCATTGTTATTGTTTGAACCAACCACTATTGATTCAGCCAGCGTAAAAGCAATTCATATTGAGAACAAGGGCAAGAATGAAAGAGATGATTAGTCCAGAAATCCATTGTTCAAACCTCCCAATGGAAAATCCAAAGTGAAATGGAAAGGGAAGGAAAAGAAAACAGTAGCATCCAAAGAAGGAGAGCAACCTTGTTGCAATCACTGCAAGAAGGAAGGCCATGATGACGATCAATTTTGGAAGCAGCACCCAGAAAAGTGTCCAAAGTAGTACAAAGGAAAATGGAAGTAAACGATAGTGGCAGCAGTACAGTAAGATCTTGGATCAGATTCGGGAGATGAAGCGCTAATCATAGCAGCAGGAACAAAAGGTACTCTTACACCTCTTGTTAATTCTAAATCACATGAAGGAACCAGTTCTGTAGATGAGTCCCTTTCGAATGACTGAAAAAGATTTGAATTATTTCATATGAAAGTTATAGTAAATCATACCAAATTTGAAACTCTGTTTGATACCGGGTCCCAAGCAAACTTAATTGCAGAATCCCTGGTAAAGAAGCTTGGCTTAGAGACAAAACTACACCTGAAACCTTACTTGTTGGGATGGATACATGATAAATTGAAATTGAATGTAACCCAATAGTGCAAGGTCAAATTTGTGATTATGTCTAAGCTAGTAGACGAAGTAGAGTTGGATGTGGTACCATTGGATATCTGTGGCATGGTGTTAGGGAGCCCGTACCTGTATGATATAAAGGAAGTTTTTTTTTCCGTCATGAGAATAAATATCAAATCACCAAGGATGGGTTAGAATATATAGTGAGGGCTCATCAAAATAAAATTAATGTCAGCCTTGTAAGCGCTAGACAAATGAAAAGACTAGTTAATTCGAGTAAAGGATGCATGCTTATGGTTGTAAGGGAGAAAGAGGTAGAATTTGCTGATACATTCCAGGGCTGCGATCAGGAGCATAAACAAGAATTGACTGAATTGATTTCTAATTATGATGAGCTATTTCAAGAACTGAAGGGATTACCTCCGAAGAGGGAAATCCAACATGAAATCCATCTACAACATGATGCCCCTCTACCAAATATTAGCATGTACAGGATGACGGTGATTGAGATGGAAGAAATCAAGACAAGTGTAGGAATTGTTGGACCAAGGCGTCATCATGCTGAGCACCTCTCCATGTGGTTTGCCGATTGTTTTAGTGCCAAAGAAAGATAGCAACTAGAGGATGTACGTAGATTACCGCACACTCAACAAGATAACGGTAAAAAATCGCTATCCCCTACCATGCATAGATGATTTATTAGACCAATTAAAGAGTGTTTTTTACTTCACAAAGTTGAATTTGCGCAGTGGCTATCACTAGGTCATAATTGCAGAGCAGGACGTGTGGAAAACCACCTTCAAGACCAAGCAGGGGCTGTCCGAATGGATGGTGATGCCATTCGAGCTTTGCAATGCTCCAGCCACCTTTATGCAGGTTATGAATGATATCTTTCAACCTTTCATTGATGAGTTTGTTCTTGTGTATTTAGATGATATACTAGTCTTTAGTAAGAGATGGTTTGAACATGTGTGTCATGTAAAGAAAGTGCTTGATGTGCTAAAAAAAGAAAAACTCTTTGTAAAATTGTCAAAGTGTGAGTTCAGGAAAACCTCTTTGGGTTACCCAGGTCATATTCTTGGTCATGGTCAGTTAAAAATTGATCCCTCTAAAGTTTAAGCAATTGTAAATTGTCCTAAGCCTACTAGTGTAACTGAGGTCCGTAGCTTTCTAGGTGCGGTTCGGTATTGAAGGAGATTTATTGCTAATTTCTTTGTTGTACCACCTTTGCACACATTGACAAGTGTGAAACAGGTCTTCCAATGGGGAGGAAGATAGCAGAAGTCCTTCGAGAAATTGAAGGAAAAGATCAGCACCACGCCGGTCTTAGCCTTACCCGATCTCCTACAACCATTCGAGATCGAAACCGATGCCAACGATTATGCCATGGGAGCTGTACTGATGCAGCAAAGAAGCCAATTTTTTACTATTCTGAGAAGTTTTCTTAAGCTATGATAAAATATCCCACCTATGACAAGGAGCTTTATGCCTTGGTGCAAAGTGTGAAAAAATGGAAACACTACCTAATCGAAAAGGAGACCATCATCCATACAAATCATCAGCCCTTGCAGTACCTTCAATCACAAAACAAGTTGTAGCAATCTCGTCATTTCAGGTGGATTGGATTTCTTTAACAGTTTCATTTGGCAATAAAGTATAAGAAGGGCACTAGCAATAAAGTGGTCGATATGTTATCTCGCCCTCCTATTTCTGCTTCTGTTATTTTGCTTAATGCTTCATTATCTTTTGAGAGTTATGTTGAACAATATGCTAATGATGATGACTTTAAGGAGGTTTATGCAAAACTAACCCATGGTTCACAGGTGTACAACTATCACTTGCAAGGGAAGTTGTTTTATCACCTTGGTAAATTGTGTATTCCCACGGGGGAAAGAGTACATGTAAAGGGTTGTGTGATGTGTTTTGTTTCAAAGCCCTCTAATAGAAAACTTGGGCTCAACACACCACTCCCTATTAGAAGTCATCCATGGGAAAGTGTGTCAATGGACTTTGTAGGAGGTTTACCTTTGTCTAGGAAGAGTCACGACTATTTGTATGTCATCGTTGAACGCTTTAGCAAGATGTGTATTCTTATGCCTTGTAAAAAGCATATTACTACAGAGAAGATTGCTTCTCTTTTCTTTCAACGTGTTTGGGTCCACTTTGGATTACCCACATCAATTGTGTCAGATCGAGACTCTTTCTTTTTTGAAAAGCTTTTTACTAACTTGTGGAGGATGATGGACACCAAATTGAAAAGAAGCACGGCATTTCACCCGTAGACTGACGAACAAATAGAGGTTGTTAACCATACCATGGTACACTGTGGGGTCCCTATAATACTAGTGATTACCCGATTACTATTGTAGTTGCATCCCTTATTAATATTGTTGTTCCCTATTGTCCCCATATTTTTATTATTGTGCCCCATAGAATCCCTCTATTGTTGGCTTTATATTATTATTGTTAGGTCAGTTGGGTTATATTGTGACTCCTTAGACTCCTATATATAGAAAGGAGGTTTTGTCATTTGAATCATCCAAGAATTGTTCATTTATGTAATTTAAAGGAGGTTGCCCCCTAGAAGAGGCTGAATTCTAAGGCATTGATCTATCTTTTCTATATTTTCTTGAGCTAGTTTCATAACATTTGGTATCAGAGCTTTGGATTCTAGGGTTTCGCTGCTCCAAATAGGTCATCGTGGCATTTTTGCTATAAATTTTTTTCTGCGATTTTTCAGAACCTAAAAAAAAAACAATTTGAGAAGAAATTGCGTCGAACTTCGTGTCTGAATTTTAGAGCTTTTCACACTATATTTGCGGAGATATGATCTGAGGAAGTTGGTCTTTTTGCAGACTCCTGAATTACATTTCAAACAGGTGACCTGGGGAAAATCATCATAACTTTCTCTTTGAGCATTGGATTGAAATTTCCTAACAAGGTTTAGAAAGAGGACGGACCATAGTTTCTTGTATATATTTTTCAGAGCCAAAGGTCGAAACAATGACTCATGGCACATCATACAAGTTTTCTCTACTGAACTAGTCTATAATCAGGCCACTGTGGGAGATTTCGCATAACTCTTCCTTCGAGAATCCAATTCAGATCAGACTAGTGGCATTGGAAAGACAACACAAAGGGCTACTGCAAGTCACAATTTTAGAACTAGATGATCTGAAATTACAAAGATATATCAGAGGCAATATCGAGCTCCTACAAAGCGAAAAAATGTGTGTAGATTCTTTTAAATTTTTGCTTAAGCTTGGCTTGAAAATTTATTTTGAAGGAATTCAAAGGGCATAGTAGAGAATTATTATTGGTAACTGATGCCCCAAGGAAAGAAAATGCAAACACCTAGTAAGCAATGTGAAAGCTCTAGCATGACTCATGAAGTAGAGGACGAAATGCTACATGATATATCAAAATTACAAGACCAATTGCAACAAATTTCACTCTCACAAAAGCTAACAGAAGCTAAGATAAATGGTGTGGAATATAAGATAAAGGGCATGGAATCAAAGATGGACAATTTGAAGATAGATTTGAAGAGAGACATGGCAAATTTGAAGACAGATTTGAAGACAGACATGGCAGATTTGAAGAAAGATTTGACAAATTTTCTACAAGAAATACTTATTAATGGTGAGAAGGTAGTAAAGGAAACTCATGATGCAAACAAAATAAATGTTAATCATGATTTCATAGACTCTAATGTGGGATCAAACACCCACCATATTCCAAAAATCGATATGAGGGAGTTTTATGGCAAGGATCCCACAACATGGATATTATAGATGGAGCAATTTTTTGATCTCAATAATGTGCAAAACACACAAAATGTACGTATTGCAACTTTATATTTGGAACCAAATCAGTCTGTATGGTATCAATGGCTTTGCTCTCGTAAACAAATTATCACTTGGACAATTTTAACGGAAGAATTAACAACACATTATGAGGATACAAAAAGCAACACTTTTTTTTAGCCAATTGATAAGTCTCAAACAAAAGGGTTCAATAATGGAGCACATTGAGGAGTTCCAAAAATGGAACATAAGGGTAAAAGATATTCCAAAGGAGCATAGGATTGATGTGTTCATAGGGTCTTTAAAGGATAATATCCAACATGATGTTCGCCTTTGGGAACCTGATTCATTAGAGAAGGCATTCAGGTTAGCAAGGAAAATGGAAAGCAAAATTATGGTAACCAGGAAGCATACCACTCACAACTATAAAGACGGAAGTGTTGTGCCTTTTACAACCTATAAGGTTGACACCACACAATTGGAAGAAAAAAGAGAAAAAGGGCTTTGTTACAGTTGTGATAGCAAATACACTAAGGGTCATAAGTGTGCTAAGATGAAATTATTCTACATAGATTTCAAAGAGGAAGAAGAAAAGGAGCAAGAAAGGTCAAAAGAAGAGGATATACTCCAGGAACAAAGCCTAGATAAAGAAGAAATGAATCTGACCATATCTTGTAATGCATTGGTGGGAATTACCACTCCTCAAACCATCAAGATAGAAGGGAAAATCAAGAAGAAAAAGGTAATAGTGTTGATTGATTCAGGAAGTACCCACAATTTTATTCATTGTAAGGTAGCAAAAGAATTGAATTGCTTCTTATATCCAGCACTAGAGTGTCAAGTGATGGTTGCAAATGGACGAATAATAAATTGCTCTAGAAAGTGCCATAATATCAAGCTATCCCTGGGAGAATATGTATTGACTAGCCCAATGCTTTTCATTCCAATGGGAGGTGTTGATGTTGTACTAAGAGTCCAATGGCTACAATCCTTGGGAACAATAGCTTTTAATTTTCAAGAACTTTTCATGAAATTTTCTATGGAAGGAAAGGAAATTGAATTAAGAGGTATTGCAAGGAAACTGGGAAAGATAATCAGCTCTAACGGTATCACAAAGCTTCTAAAAAAGGAAAAAAGAGGTGTAATTGCACAATTATGTTTGCGAGATGTTTCCACATTGGAATCATCTATTTCTCCAAATCTCCAAAAAGTATTGGACAATCATTCCAAGGTATTTGAGACTCCCAAAGGTCTCCCACCTATTCATGATCATGATCATG
>APFE031145623.1:983211-1004856 GCA_000404065.3 Pinus taeda
TTAGAACTCATGAGGGTCACTATGAATTTTTGGTCATGCCTTTTGGCCTTACCAATGCACCTTCTACATTTCAAGGTTTGATGAATTCCATTTTCAAACCCATCCTTAGAAAATTTGTGTTAGTATTTTTTGATGATATACTAATCTACAACAAGTCTTGGAAGGATCATGTTGAACATGTTGACAGGGTGCTACAACTATTGGAGGAGAAACAATATATGCAAAAAGATCCAAATTTTTCTTTGGAGTCCAAGAGGTGGAATATCTGGGTCATATTGTATCTCATGAAGGAGTTAAGGTAGACCCTAGCAAAATTAAAGCCATTAAGGAATGGAAAATCCCCACGTCCATAAAGCATCTGCGAGGATTTCTCGGATTGACATGGTATTATCGCAAGTTTGTTAAGAATTATGGGAGAATAGCAGCACCTCTCACAACATTATTGAAGAAAGATGCATTTTCTTAGACTCCAGAAGCAACAAAGGCCTTCGAACATTTCAAAGAGGCAATGAGCCAAGCACCAGTCTTAGCTACACCGGACTTCATAAAACCTTTATTGTGGAATGTGATGCTTCAGGAAATGGAATTGGTGTTGTTTTAATGCAAGATGAAAGACCCATTGCTTTTGAAAGTCGTCCAATCAAGGGAAAGTTTTTACACAAAGCTATTTATGAGAAGGAAATGTTGGCAATACTCCATGCACTTAAGAAATGGCGACCCTACCTAATGGGAAGACACTTCAAGGTAAAAATGGATCATGATAGCCTTAAATACTTTTTAGAACAAAGATTATCCTCTGAAGAGCAACAAAAGTGGGTCACAAAGAAGTTGGGTTATGACTTTGAAATCATCTACAAAAAAGGGAAGCAAAATGTGGTGGCAGATGCACTCTCAAGAAAGGATGAGGATGTGGAAGCATTGTTTGTGTGCCATTTCTATTATCCAACCAGATTGGATAAACAAAGCAAGGGATGAATGGAAGAATGACGAAGAAGTGTGGGCACTTATTCGAAAGTTGCAACAAGATTCTAGTACGTCTGATACATTTAGCTAGCAAAATGATTCGTTATGGTACAAAGATCATTTATACCTCTATAAGAATTCCCAACAAAAACAAAAGATTCTTATGGAATTGCACACTTCTCCCTTAGGAGGGCACTTAGGATTTTTAAAAACTTACCATAGGGTTAAGAAGGAATTTTTTTGGGATGGCCTTAAATCGGATATTCAAAACTTTGTGGTAGAATGTTTGGTTTGCCAACAAAATAAAGTTGAAACAATTAAGACATTGGGTCTATTACAACCTTTATCCATTCCAAGCCAACGTTGGGAGGTTCAATGGATTTTATCACAGGTTTACCCAAGTCTGAGGGAAAGAGTGTCATCATGGTGGTAGTTGACAGACTTACCAAGTATGCACACTTTTGTGCATTATCACATCCATTTAAAGCTAGTACAGTTTCTACTGCATTTATGGAAACAATTCAAAAGCTACATGGAAACCCAAAGATTATTGTAAGTGACAGGATCCCATTTTCACTGGAAATTTTTGGACAGAATTATTTTCTTGTCTTGTACTCAGTTAGCTCATAGCTCATCTTATCATCCTCAATCTGATGGGCAAACTAAGATAGTAAACAAATGTTTGGAAGGATATCTTCGTTGCTTTGTATCTGCTAAACAGACACAATGGGTCAATGGTTGCCTCTTGCGAAATGGTGGTATAACACTTCCTTCCATACAGCAACAAAAATGACCCCATTTATGGCACTTTATGGATATCAGCCACCATCCATCACATAATATTTAAGAGAAAATTCTAAGGTTCAAGCAGTGGAACATCACATCGAACATCAACAACAAGTCCTCCAACTCTTAAAGGATAACCTCGTGTTTCCCTAGAATAGAATGCAACAATAGGTAGATCAACATCACAGCGAAAGAAGTTTTGATGTAGGTGATTGGGTATTCCTATGGCTATAACCATATAAGCAAATGTCCCTGAAGCAAGCTATGGATAATAAATTATCACCAAATTATTAAGGTTTGTACAAGGCATTGCAAAAGATTGGTACTATGGCATACAAATTGGAGCTTCCTGTACCTTCTCGATTGTAGCCAGTTTTCCATGTTTCATGTTTAAAGAAGGTTATAGGTGACAAGCTCCCGGTTCAAACAATATTACCAAAACTTGATGAGGAAGGAAAAATTATATTGGAACTGGAAGCAATCACAAAAACAAGAACTCGACAGCTATGAAATCGATCAATTTTGGAGTATCTTATCAAGTGGAAGAACTTATCCACTGAAGATTCCACATGGGAAGATGAGAATTTTATACAGAAGCATCCAGAACTACTCAAGCGTTGAGGACAACACTTTTTTGAAGGAGAGGGGCATGTTGGGTCCCTATAATACTAGTGATTACCCCATTACTATTGTAGTTGCATCCCCTATTAATATTGTTGTGCTGCTATTTCCCCCATATTGTTATAGTTGTGCCCCATAGAATCCCTCTATTGTTATTTTTGTGGCTTTATATTATTATTGTTAGGTCGGCTGGGTTATATTGTGACTCCTTAGACTCCTACATATAGAAAGGAGGTTTTTTCATTTGAATCATCCAAGAATTGTTCATTTATGTAATGTAAAGGAGGTTCCCTCTTCGAAGAGGCTGAATTCTAAGGCATTGATCTATCTTTTCTATCTTTTCTTGAGCTGGTTTTATAACATACACTTATTACAAGGCTATTGTGGGATGAGCATCTCCCCTATGTACAAAATTCCTACAACCAATCAGTGCATTCATCTACGCAATGTTCACCATTTGGGACATGTTTTGGTTACCTACCAAAGGACCCTTTTGATATGATCTTTGGAAGGGAAGATGGCTCCAGTGGACGAAATGATAGGGAAAAATCTCAATAGTTCATTCAGCGAATTCAATTGATTCATCAAGCAGTGCAAGAGCAGTTGGAGAAAATTCAAGCCCATTACAAGGCTTGACATGATAAACATTGAGTCAACCATCAATTCCAAGTGGGCGACAAAGTGTGGTTCCACATCAGCAAAGACAGGATGAAGGGAGAAGGAAAGAAGTTGTAGCCAACCTAGTATGGACCATTCACCATTTTGGAGAAGATTGGGAACAATGCATTTCGTCTTGACGTGTCAGTGTATATGCAGATGTACTCAGTAGTGAAAGTGGAGAACCTAAAGCTGTATGAAGCACCTTTGATCATGGACACTAGTGAGGTGGGCACAATTCCTACAGTTGATGACCTTGCACCAGAAAAGCTTTTAGCAGTCCAAAATCTCCTCAATGGGGAGGATTGATCCAGATGGATCTTTAGATATAAAGGCATGGAAAAGCTTAGAAATTAGAGTGCTCAAAATAAAGTCAACTTAGGACCAGAGCATAGATCTCGTCATCCTAATTCCATTGGCGCAAAATTCATGATAGCTAGAAAGAGCACGGGAGGAGGCATTTTGCAGCATAGTTTTCATTTGGTAGGAGGTCAACAACACATTTTTATCTGTTGGGACAAGTTCAGATGTTTTCAGCCCCTTTTAGTGCCACAGATGCTTTGATGCTACCCACTTCTCCATCTGAGATCTCTATCTCATAGCCATTTGTCCTAATAGAGGTATAAGCCTCTGGTATGCAATTGGTGATTGTAGTTCTTTTCTTTCATGCCATTTAATATAAAGGCCTCCCCATTATTGAGTTGGGCCCAAAGACATAGTCTAAATTGGACAAACTCCATTATCAAGCCTTGGTGTCTTCTTTTTATGCCTTTTATGTGTTTTCTTCTTCTTTTCCTGTGTGCACATTAAATCTCAGTGTTAAGCTGCAATTTTTCATGTGATTCTTTTCGTACATCTACAAGCGAAAGTACCCTCCATCAGTAGTAGTAGGAAGAGGCTCTCGACTAAGTGCATAGAGGCTCAGTAGAGTCCAAAGTGGTGTGCGCGGACCCCTACAGCTGAGTGCGTAGGGCGGAGTTGGGATTGTACTTGGACAGAGAATTAATAAAACATAAGTTGATTCTGAAATATTGTGTGTCTATGTTCCTATTATATTTTTGCATCTCTTTATAGTTTTGTGATTGTGGGCACTTGTTATGAATGTTGAAAAATTAACGAGAATATTGGGCCCACACAATTAAGTTAAGATCTATAATAATAGCATAGTAAGGATCAATGATCTAGACAACACCTCTTCGCACTCTTTACAGAGCTGCACGGAAGCAGTGCACAATTACGAAGGACAGATGGTTGCATGTAGCATTGAAAGCGCACAGCTTCGGGTCGCAAACTTCCTAGATTTCATCAAGACATCCCTAGGGTGTAAAAACCTAGTTCCAGCACCCTCCCATACTACCTCAGGTGAGACCTCAGTCTACGCACCACGAACTGTTGCCGAAAGGGCCAGAAGTTTCAAGATTTGTTTGGCTAAATCACTTCTGAACCTAGGTCAGACCCCAACAAGCCAACAAATGGTTCTGTTGCCGGGATTGGGATCTGCCTAAGGGATGTTTGATGTTGTGCCACTAGAACCCAATAAAGAAGGAAATTATAGAGTGGTTGGATAAGAAGATTCACGAGTTCGTGACACAGTAAAACAAAACTCCGCAGGTATCTGAGAAAAGGTGGCTAGATCACTATGTGTATACGGAAATCCACAAGATCTTCTTCATGTCCCTTTCTTTTCAACTATATGAGTGGATTGCGAGGTTAGCTGACAACCAGGGAAGGTATAAGATCGACCAACCGATAGTGTGGACTCTGGAATTAGTGCACAGACTAGAGTCATCAGACGATAAGATCGCACGAGCTGTGGACCATTGGCTCAAGTGGATAATAGCGGGATTTATCACTGAGTTCACCGTAGACTCAACCGTGAGCTATAGTGAAGCAGAACGATCTTTTCTCAAGGGATCGTGAGGTAAGTACATTAAATTTTTTAACACTTGGATTAAGATGTTGTTATTTTAAAAGCAGGCTATGCGAATACATTAATGTTTGGAACGATGCAGAGCGAAAAGATCTACAAAGGTAGTGGCGAAGTAGGAGACAGTCCCTTAATTTCACCTTCGTGAGAGAGCGAGGAAGAGCTTGCCCAGGTCTCTCCAAGAAGTGTGGCTAGTTTGATAAGGCAATGCATTCTGTAGTTACCACCTCCACTCACGCCACCACCCACTTCACCTCCTTCACCACCATCTCCACCCATTGCACCCCCACCAAACCCACAGTTCAGCATGGCAAGCATGATCAACCTACTCGTATTAAGAGGAGTATGGAATGAGGATCTGGACCAGTTCTGGTTGGTGGTAAGACTAGTGTGGGAAGCACAAGGGGTCATGGATGACAACATTAAGAAGGGTACATTGGTGTGCACGATGCAAGATCACGCGTTGACATGGTATATCAAGCACTCTAGTGACCACCCAAATCCAGGGATAACAGAGATCCAAAATGTATTGAACAGAGAATTTAGTCAGCCGAAATCAGAGAAATAGTCAATCATTGGGTTCAAAGAGATCGCAATGCTTCCCAACAAGACCCCCTGGGATTTGGATCGGCGGCTGAAGAGTAAAATCCGCGAGGCTAATATGATGGTCACGGATGCATAGCATCACTCATGGTTTGTGGCATCTCTAACACCGCACCTGAGGATGACATTGTCAAAATAGAAACTTTCTACCCAGGCCGAAGCATTGGAAATGGCGATGACGTTCCATGAGACACCGATACAAGATCTGGAGTTGGGAGTTCAACAATCCACATACAACTACAGAATATCTGCCTAGAAATGCAGAGCTTGAAGCATGATAGGGCACCATGGCAAGAGGTCTGAGGAAGTGTGGTGCATAAAATGCAAAGGTCAGGGCCATGACAAGGACCACTGTCTAGTATTCGCGAACTACTTGGCAGGACGGGGGCCAATGCTGTTGAGACCAGGGGCACAGGCAAGGCCAAGTGCGACACCCATGATATGGTAAGTGATCTATCAGATAGGAGGAAAAAACTTCACTGACAATTGTTATTTGATGCAGAAGTATACACAGACTCCCCAGTAGTTGTTTTGTAATTTCTATAGGTCAGTAGGCCATGACGAGCGTACTTGTCACAACTACGAGTTAATGATGGATCGGACCCTAGCCTATAGAATGCAAACAGAAATGCGAGGCCTCGACCTAGCCATAGGATGGCACACACTGGATTTCAGGGGCAAGGTCAAGAACGAGGAGGAATGGGACCACGAAGGGGCTACGAATAGTTAATTTGTTACAATTGTGGAGGACCAGGGCACTACACCTGGGATTGTACCAACCTGATGAGAATATTTTGTTCACATTGTGCTCAGTTCAATCATGAAGCAATATATTGTCCTACGTTGGTCGCACAGATGCACGAGAAAGGGGTACTCCAGCCTCCTTCGAATTAGAATATCCAAATGATGAGGTCTGAACTGCACAAAAAAGACCCAAAAGTTAACATGATGCTTAGAAATGGTATGCCCATAGGGGAGGATAAGGGGAAACAACCCAAGGAAAATACATGGGTTTGCAAGGCTCCTACAAAGGAACCTAAGTTTGACTTAGAACATGCAAAGGAGATGTTCATGGAAGCTAAGAATAGCTTTGTGGAGGCCTCCACTTCAGGTAGTAAGGATCAACCAGAGCCAGGGATGGATCCTTCTATGCTTACTAAAATTTTGGAGACATGCATGAAACTTTTGTGTGACAATAAGGTGGTTAAGGGAGTACAGGAGTTGATCACGAGATGCACAGGGTCAGGGTAACCGCACTTAGTCTGGAAAATGGGAAAGCATGCATTGTGCACTGGGAGGGGAATGAGATTTACAACGTAGATTGGCGAGTATGAAATCGACAAGGTAATCCTAGACTTGGGTTCAAAAACGAATGTATTACCAAAGCAGACATGGGAATGTATGGGCAAGCCTGCATTACAGTGGTCCCCTATTCAATTACGAATGGCAAACCAACAGAATATCTTGCCCATGGGGAGGTTGCAATGGGTAGTAGTTGATATCGAAGGCACAAGCACACAAACGGACTTTGAAGTAATAAAGATTGTCGATGACAGTAAACCTTATCCCACATTGTTAGGAATAGACTAGGCCACTGATATGAATGGAGTCATCAACCTAAGAAAGCGGAAGATGATATTTGAGAAAAAGTCCCTACGTGTAGTAGTCTCGCTAGACCTAGCCGAAGGGGTGCACTACACTGAAACAGTGCGCGACGATGAAAGTGATGATGAGCTAGATTTTATTTACTAGATAATGGCACGAGACTAGGATTGGGTGTACTTGACTGCAGATGGGAGAATCTCATGGGAGTGCAACAACTCCTGTACTTTAGATTCAGACAAAGAAGTAGAACATTGGTAGAACCGGTTGCACAAAGTGACAATGTTGAATTGAAACATGACAATTAGATCACTGCATTGCATGATGACAAAGGCAAGGAAACTACCAACATATGATGGAGTGACATCATTGGATGAATTCCTGGACAAATTTGAAAACGCAGTACCGAAACAGTAGTGGTACAATGTGTTGTAATGGGCACTGCGTGCAACACCCTCACGATGGTGGAGTACACATTAGAAGACCATTGTAAACTGGCACAAATGTAGAAAATGGATGTGCTTATGATTTAAAAGCCCCCAACGATGAATGAGAGCCGTGAATCCAGGACAAAGCAGCTTGCACGCCCACCTGTGTTGATGGGTGCAGACTGTGATGTGCAAGCACATCCTAGACTAAGGATCGAAAATCCGAACCAGACGCAGCAGTAGGAAAAGCGATGCGTCCCATATAGGTTCCACATAGAAGCATTCAAGAAGGTATGTAGAATCTTTAATAGGGTTTACCAGGGGTGCAAATTGAATGGGACCTGTGCATACTAGCAGTCCAATGGGCCTATCGATCCATGCACAAGAACCTGAGCATGGGAATGATTTCGAAGATGATGAACAGAGTCAAGACCATAGCTTTAAAAAAGAATCCTCATGCAATAAATCCCATAATGGGGACAGCACTCGAGGACCCATGTAAATAAATTTTGTAGTTACGGGAAGCCATTCGGTGAGGGAACTTGAAACTTCCTAATCTCCACGATGATTGGCTATGGCTAAGAAAGGAAAGCATGATATTGGACGAAGAAATAAACAAACTGTAAACCGAAGTCACACATGTATGCTACGCTGAGAAACTAAGCAAGATGGGACATGGAATAGCCAGCCATACTACTATAGTAGAAGGATTTATGACCCTGCACCCATGGATGCAACCACACCTTACTAGACAACATAAACAGGGGAGAGCACAGCAAGAGGAGGAACATGAGGCACTGACTGGTGCAAGGGTAACGAAGCAAGGTGAGTTGAAGCCTCGCACCAGTGGTGCGACCACCTGACTATCCATAGGGAGCACAATCTCAGCGCTCCAAGCAGTTGAAAGAGAGCGCAGGACTATAAAAGAGTATGTATGGTAGATGCGCGAGACGGTGGTTGTGTGTAGGATCAGGATGACACAAGGGTCGTGGCCACGCATAGGGGGCTGCAGTGTTGTGCGAGTAGGCCGGGAGGTGACCGTTGGTGTCACTGTTCATGAAAAGAGGTCCAAATTAAGGCAAAAAGGAGTGGGCGGTGGGCATATAAGACATGAATTAAGAATGAGATTTGGGTCCATCTGCCCCCAAGAAGGCATTAATGATGTAGATGTGGGGGGAAGGGTCGAATTCAAATTCAAAGGATGCTATAAAACCCCTAGGGCTAGCTCCAAGACAACACATGGTTGGTTAAGAATTGAGAAAGTACAGAGCATTGAGCGTTGCGTACTCTTACCATCCTCAAGTGTAGACACAATGAGAACTGCTAGAACAAGAGTGCGATTTGTCGAAGTTACTGTGGAGCCTGGCATGGCCCATGAGGAGCCTAGAGAGGTGGAAACTATGGCCGAAATTCCAAAATCACCACGTACACCACAGCCACGGAAAGATAAGAAAACGATGGGGCTAGTCTGTGTATCCTCGATAAATCCATGGTTTGGCAAATTGTCAATGGCTGAGAAGGGAAAAGTGATCACCATTGAAACAGAGGAAGAGGAGGAAGACTTGCAGGCCCTGATCGCCAAAATTAAGGTGCAAGACAATGAGGTGGAGGATGCCTCAAAAAAGAATTTCGTGACAAAGTTACCTCCTTACATCCCCCCGTGGAAGGGGAAAGCAAAGGTATCGAAGGACCGGAAGGCCATGAAGAGTGCACTCCTGACCCCACTCCTCCCTAATGATATAAGGTTTGAAGATCTATTGTTTGGACGAGTACCTACTATGAAGTTCGAAGATTGGGACCTCGTGGACAGTGAGAAGTTCCCAAAATGGTTGCGAAGAAGGTAATAAAGAAGAAATGGTTGCGTGGTGTGGAGAAGGATGGGTTACTCCATCTGCGATGGATACCCCACTACCACTGTGCGCCCATCACCTTTTTTGTGATTAGGGAGCTACTATACCTCATGCATGATTGGTATCTATAGCTGGAGGAGTCGATTCCCATCACGGCCGATCTAATTCACTAAATTTCTCAACTGCCAGTCAAAGGAAATGACTCCGTGTCCATAGCATAAAACAGAAATGACTTGGCCCTTGCAGAAGCTATGATGGCCAAGTATAAACTAGAGAAGAGAAAGCTCGGGTATGCAATAGAAAGTATTAAATACCAAGGGGTGCACATAGCCACCCAGCTGATGGTCGGCAAGCTAATGAAAAAATGTCGCACTGACAAAGTATGAGCATCTGTGATTGCATTGGCAGAGCAATGCGCAGAGGGGTTGCTATTCAACTGGGCACAGTACCTATGTGACGAATTCTTGACAAACTGCAGGGAGGCCCAGGAGTAGGGTAAGACCTTCCACTATGCATGGTTTCTCTTCGTTAGAAAATTATATATTACAGAGCAATGGAACACATAAAATATTGCAAAAATATAAACACAGAAAATGCATAAAACAAGAGAGACACAGATATACGTGGTTCACCCAGTTTGGACTACGTCCACAAAGAAACATCCAGTCCTTCTTTTATTATATTATCCAGCAAACTGAAGAGATACAATCTACAGTAGATCCGTTGTAACTCCCTCTTTGCTCTCAATCTCCTCTTTTTTCCTCACTCAGAATACAAATGTACATCGACGCAATACAATTCCCTCATATATAGTGAGGGGTTGCCTTCTAGGGAAAAAAACCCTAAATTAAACATAACTTCTACCGTCAGATCTCTGCCTAATGAATGGCCTTGATTGACTAGAAATTACTATACTTTTACAAGGAAATTTTACATCTATTCTTAGCTTCGGGGGTGCTTCCCCTGAAACCCCCTGGCAGGGGGGGACTCCCCAAAGGTCGCAGCCACCCCCCCTAGACCCACCCTGTAGTGAATATTTTCAAACTAGGGTCCAATGCAGCTATACCTTTGAATACATAAGATAATTAGGCTCCACACCCAACACTATTATCCATCCTATTGGTTGCAGGGGAGCTGCCGGCAGACAGCTAGTTTCCCACTATTGAGGGTGACCTGCCCAAAGCCATGAGGTACACCTTTCTCTCGGCTATAAAAGACGTGAACGGGATTTGTGAAATAAAGGTGTTCTAGGTGTTCGTAGAGGCGAGCATCTGAACATGGATCAACCGTAGGCCACACCTATCCCCTACAGTTCATAACAACCTACAAAGCACGACACAATTCAAGGTGGATATGCATAACCTATATATTCGTGTGTGCAAGGATATAATATGAAAATGGGTGAAGCTTCCATTCATTACATCGAGCGATGTAATCTTCGCAGTGATGGAGTCATGGCCTCCGGATTGGTGTGCCCCAAATTTGGCGGAAATGGAGAAGGTCACTGCGCAGTAACGAAAAAAGGACACCAAGTTGTGCCTTGCATAGCTGGTTGAGAGAAAGCTCCAAGAACAAGAACCAACGACACGGCAAAAGGCAGTCGATGGAGTAGCAGCAGCACAGATGGTAGAGACCACAACCGTGCCAACCAAAGAGGTTGAGGAAGGCCAGGAGTTGTCCTCGGGGAAGCACATCGGGGAAGGGGACAGGGAGGAGGACCGCATGGACCCCAGTAAAACATCAACACAGCTACAAGGTTTATAGGTACAACACCCCCAAACAGGTACAATGGCCCAATATGTTGCAGGAGGAACCACTGAGGCTGAACAGCGGTTGTGCACCCATATGGGTAACACCTTCAGCTTGCATGAAGGCACGTTAGCAGCAAGAAACGATGATGACCAAGATGCAATGAGAAACATGAAAGGCATCAGCTTGAACTTAGCCACCCTATCATACGAAATATTGTACCAGCTACAATATGGGTTCATCGCTGAACTCTGCGCCTGGGAGGGATGAGCGATCCAGGTCCTACATGAGCAGAAAATCAACATGGACCAGCTCAGCATCTAGAGTGATGCATTGGTTGCGCAGTCTAGTGGATTGGAGCAGACCGTGGAGGATGCATGCAGGAGCATTCCATAGTTGGTTGTGCCGACAGAGCTACCAGCAACAGAACGGGTCCATAGATTGGCGATCGGAGTCTGTGAGGCCCAGGAGGAAATGGTAAAGGTTCAGTTGGAGCTGAACCTGCAAATCACCGAGTTGTGATTGAAGGCATAGCCCTCCACACCCCCAGAAGTCAGAGAGCACCATGCCCACGTTATCCAGATGGGGTTGGAACAAATTGGCCAGGTGACACAGGGGTGCCCCAGGATGTTGGAGCAAGCACTAACCATACTTACGCACCTGCAAGAAGACCCAAACCTATATTGCCTAGAGACAGAGGTGCCCGAGTTGCAGCAGGAGTATGACAGTGTCTGAGGCACTGTGCAGATGGTTTCCCTTACTCAATGACTCGCTAGACTACGGCATGCAAGGGCACTAAAGGACAGCTTTGACGCCACGCACCAAAAGGAAGCCCTATTTAAAGCACGCATCCAGCCATGGATCAATGAAGTGTTCACAATCACAGCTACCATTGAAGCAAAACTGGCACAAATGTAGGAACCATACATGGTTGGACAGGAATGTGACCCTACTCATGAAAGTTCAGAGATACACATGCAACAAGTACAACAAGCGGTGGAACAGTGTGCTACAGACACCCAAGTTGCATGAGACCTACTGCATGGACTTCACACAAAGATCATCATACTAGAAAAGTGACTCGAGATGAGTCACAATGATTGTTATGGGGGCCTGTTGGGTAGCAGATCCCCCCATAGCATGTTTTTGGGGCTTGAAGCCCGAATTTTGGTCAAGTGTAATGTAAAGACCCCACGAAATGTGGGCACAGAGCACAAGAGCCTAGGGTTGTCCACCTTAAGATAATGTAATTTAATCTAAAGTGTGTCAGCCTACCCATGGTCCGCGGACCATGGGATTGTATAAATAGAGCACGGCTCTAAGATGTAAGATATATGTTTTTGGGATGAGTAATTAGCTCTGAGTCCATAAGTCATAGTGCTAGGTTGTAGTAGTAGGAAGAGGCTCTGCAACTGAGTGCGCAGAGGCCCAATAGACTCCGCAGCTATGTGCACAAAGGCCCAGTAGAGTCTGCAGCTGTGTGCGTGGACACCTGTAGCTAAGTGGGCAGAGTTGGGATTATACTTGGACAGAGAATTAATAAAAGATAAGTTGATTCTGAAATATTGTGTGTCTATGTTCCTATTATATTTTTCATCTCTTTACAGTTTTATGATTGCACACACTTGTTATGGATGTTGAATAATTAACAAGAATATTGGGCCCACACAATTAAGTTATGATCTATAATAATAGCACAATAAGGATAAATGATCTAGACAACACCTCTTTACACTCTTTACAGAGCTACACGGAAGCAGTGCACAAGTTGCGAAGCACAGATGGCTGTGCAGAGTAGCGCAAACGCGCAGCTTCAGGTCGCGAACTTTCTAGATTTCATCAAGACATCCCTAGGGTGGGGAAACCTAGTTCCATCACCCTCCCATACTACCTCGGGTGAGACCTCAGTCCATGTAGCATAGACTATTCCCGAAAGGGCCGGTAGTTTCAGGATTTGTTTGGCTAAATCACTTTTGAACCTGGGTCAGACCCCAACAAGCTAATAGTAGCGCACAGTTTCATCATATTTGTTATACCCTATCAACATACTAACAATAATAGCTATAATGATAAGGATATTGATGCATACTCTGTCTCGGCATTCTATATAGACACAACATACCTATGATTACTAAGATCTCAATCAATACTTGTGATGAAAAGATCTCACAGTGACTCAACATGTCTTGACATACTTCTAGATGTAGTCATAATCTTTTGTATAATTTCAATTATGATCTCGGTATAGTTATAATCATGATCCTAAAAATGATAAGGTGAGTATCTCAGTAATGGGGCAACAACAATGATCCAGTTGTCATACTGAAGATCTCATTGAAGGAACAACAGTGTTGCAGTAGTAATGAAGATCTCAGTGGCGTAGTAGTGATGGCTTCAATGTTGTAACAATGATGATGACCTTAGTAGTGACAAAAAAGAGGATTGGTGTCTTGGTCTTGGAGTGGCTCAGTAAGTCAAGGGTCATGGTCTTGGTATTTGTCAATTGGGATCTCTATAAGAAGAATTTTGTGTGGTTTTCCTCTCCAAGAGGGAGAGATTTTGGCCCTAGCAGGAAGCCAACATTTTGTGCTCTTGTCTCTTTGTTATGGTAGCTATTTGATGAATTAAGGAAGAAACACTAACATTAAAGAATATGCTAATAAGATAAATGTTAAATACATCACAAATAGTTATCATACTAACAAGAATCCCATTAACTCCATTCCCTAGATTCCTCAAAATGGTATCAGAGCTATGGTTATAGTCAAAGGAAGGGAAGAAAAGAGGAATTTCAAGGATCAAGTTTCTAGCAGGGCATCAAAGCAACCTAAAGGACATCAAGATCCACATTAAATAAATAAACCTTGATCTTGATTAAACCCTAGAAATCTACAACAACAGTCTACATCAGCAAGGGTTTTTGTCTATGCAATCAAGGAGACAATCTACAATAGCAAGAACGTTTGTCTCCATAATCATCATGAAAAGGCCACCAAGACCCTCATCTAGATGTCTACAAAATAATATATCTCAAAGGATTTCAAAACTAAGATCACATCAACTTGGAGAGATTTGAAACACTAACAACATCCTGAATCACAAAAGAAGGCAAAGCATATTGAAGAAGAAAAAGCATTGTCATCATCTTCAAGGTTATAAAAGTAAGGATCAATGCCTTTCCCTAGAACAAAATCATTTTAGGAAAGCAGCAGAGCATCCTCATTAAAAGGAGCAACCTTTACCATTGGAGAAAGGATTTTCATAAAAGAGAAGATCATCCAAGAGGAAAAATCCAATACATCTTCTCCAACAAGAATCAAAGTGATCAAGTAGAAGAGTTCATCTTCACTTATCAAGTAAGTATCTTTCATTTTTATATTCAAGTTTGGTTAATTGACTTCATGATTGCAAGGATATCTATGCATTGGATAGGTCATAAAAATTCCTTGCATGAAATTAGGAGGATTGTCATAATCCTCATAGATAAAAGAAGTGAGTGAACATATCAATAAAAAGGTCTCCTTTTAATTCATGGGAAGGAAGTCTTAAGGTCCTCTCAGCCCTAGGTAGCAAGAAAGGAGACATAAAAGAGATATATGAAATGTAGTGAATAAGGTCATACCACTTAGACCTGGTTGAAGGTATCAAAGAATGAAGGAATGTCTTCATGAGATCTCAATTGGGATATCAGGGAAAGATGATAAAAAGACAATCATCATTGTTCTCATTGATAAAAAACACAATAAATTTTCATAAACAAGAAGGTTACCTCATTCAACAATATGTGATCTCTTTCTAAATAGAGAAAGACAACTTGAAGGAAAAAATGTTGAAGGTTAAAGGACTCAAACATTTGCATAAAGGAAAGAAAAGTTTGGTCCTCAAGAAAGACAAAATAGTGCTATGGAAATATTGTGAAAAGAAATCTCATATCATTGAAAAGATGGAGGAAGTTGAAGAAAGGGGCCAAGCAAATAGGGAGTAATATATCTCCATTATGATTAGATGGCATCCCTCACAAAATGGGTCCTATCATAAGCTCCTACATCTCTAGATATTATCATGATATTAAGATACATCGTGGCATCATGGAAACATTAGAAACAATATCTTGTGACAACACCTTGGGAATCATCAAGGACTAAATCCATGGTGGTTAAACATAAACGATATAACACTTGGGAATCTCATTGGACATTGAAGGAAAGGAAGGAGTCATTTAGGATAGGTCTCATCATACTGTTGGAAATAATACTGAGAGGGGGGGTGAATCAGTATTATCAAGTCAAATAATTTTTCATTTCCAAACTTAGATATACGCTACTTCAGATATGGAAACCAGCGTATATATGCAACTTTTTCTACAACAACTAGTGTATATTCAATAAACTTAGGATTCATTTAATCTATTTGATCTTTAATCAGTGCATCTAAACTTCATTAATCATAAGGACAGTAAACAAGTGCAGTAAACAGAACAGATCATCACACATATGAACACAAGATATAAGGTGGAAACGCAATGTGGGTGAAAACCACCTACTGCAATTCTTCTCTATCTTCTTGTTAATAAGAAACTTCTTTTTACAATACTTCTGTACTGGTGCAGTCTTATACCAGTATGCAGGCTTCTACCTGCAGAAGGCTACAACCTTCTCTCGTTCTCCAACTTCTCCTAGAAGGGAGCTACAACCCCCTTGGCTCTTGTACTAGCTGATGTACTAGTACATAGGTGGAAGGATACAACCTTCTATTTTCTTCTAGGGACCACGTTTCATGAATTTTCAAACTGGTTCCATAAGTAACATCAATCAAACATCAAATATATCTGCATCAACCAATCCCCTTTGCACCAACCAAAACTGAATCAATCAATCAATTCTTTGAATGTTGTAACCAGAATATAGTAACAATAACCAAACACCAATCCTGAACCCAGAATAGAAGTAGCTAAAACATATTTTATGAGACGTACGCTACTTCAAGCCAAAGAACCTGCATGTATACGCTTCTGTATTAAGTCAAACCATCATAGACACTGTTTTGAATTACTGAACCAGCGTGTATACACGCCTTTGTTGTGCCGAACCTGTGTACAAATCTATAAAAAACAATTTTCCCTTTTCAAAAATTCAGACTTCAATTATACCCAGATTATCAAATTTATAGATCAAGTCATGTGCGAAATATAACAGATCAAAACCACACAAAGATACTACTATTCAAGCCTTAAGATCTTGACCCATCAACAGAACTTATCCTTCTTCTAGTGCTCAGGTTCCTCCTTGGTTCAGATCCAGCTATGCACCATAACCCAATGACTAGTATTCTAGATCTTGCTCTTCATAAGATATTCAATACTTGAGTGAATACCTTTGCCTAATGAACTCCTTCCCCTTTTATATTCCTTTTATATTCTTAGGCCTTACTCAATACCAGGGCCCAAAACCACTTAGAGCCAATACTTGGGACCCAATACCTGGATTCAATACGATGGACGCGATACCATGGTCCAAAACCATAGGTCCAAATGCCAAGGACTAAATACCATGGACTAAAAATGAGTTTTCCCACATGTATGCACTTTTCTGTGCATGAAAGTCCGTGCATATGCATACGCGACTTTTGATCGGTGATACCGCATGTATACATGACTTGTTAAGTGGAAACTGTGTATATCTCTTTTTCTTTTATTCTGAGAGCCTAAACTGTGATCTGTCATCTAAGTGAGTTGCCATCAAGGACAACACCTGTGTCATAATTCCAAACCTCTATCATAATGCCAAAAATCTCCCCCTTTGGACTTGATGGCAACCCCAAGTCACTCTTCCCCTTTGTCATCAAGGGCAAAGGGTGATGCTCCCCCTAAGTACATACTGAAATCTTCTGGTCTGCTATGTTGTCCATGCTCCCCCTGACTGTAGGCAAGGTCTGCAAAAAACATGTTCTACAAGAAGGAACATGACTCTATAAATGACCTTCCTATCACCAAAGACTAATAAATACATCCATCTCCCAACCAAGTGGGGATATACCAATATTGACCAATCCACCCAACCAAGTGGGGATACACCAAAAGTTTACACATGATAAAACAAGATCATTACATCATCCATCCCAGGCATAGTGGGGAAACAAAATAGGTTGTTACATAACCTTGATGATAAAATATATACATGACATAGAGACAAAATATCTATAACAAGACTCTGATAGTCATCAAGAACTATCATCAGCAGCATTTGTCAATCATCATTCAGACCAGTAACCATGTTCTTCCTCAACACCTGTTCCACCTGAAACCAAAAAAAATTGTGAAATTGAACCAAGATCTTCTAAGATAATGCCAACATTGCATTATTAGAAGTATATGCTCCCCCTGAACCTGTGCTAGATGGTCTCTATCAGACCCATGTTAGACTCTTTTCATCCTAAGTCTAACCCACTATTTTTCTTCAAATCAACATACACGCGACTGAATCCATAGAAACCGGCGTATGTACGTGGATGCTCCTCATGAAACTCACATACAACTACTTTTCTTTGAAACAGATAAGTTTCAACAGCAAAATGATGCATCCACTACTCCCAGCTTTTGTCTAAGGTATTCAAATGTCTCCCTTGGTAGTGGTTTGGTGAATATATCAGCAACCTGTTCCTTGGAGGGAACATACTCCAATTTAACCTTTTGTTCAAGCACTTATTCTTGGAGAAAATGATATTTGACAGGTATGTGTTTGGTCTTTGAATGGATGACTGGATTCTTTGAAATACTTATTGCACTTGTATTATCGCATAAAATGGAGATCGGTGGAGTAAAAATGATTTGAAAGTCTTGCAAAATTTGCATCATCCAAAGGAGTTGTGTGCAGCAAGATGCACCAGCCACATCTTCTACTTCAGTTGTCGATAATGCAATTGAACTTTGTTTCTTGATGAACCAAGATACTAATATGGAACCCATAAAGAATGCACCACCACTAGTGCGTTGTCTATCATCCACGCTTCCTACCCAATCTACATTTGTGTATGCATGAATTGTGAGATCTGTATCTCTAGGATACCATAATCCATAGTTTTGTGTTCCTTGAAGATATTTGAAAATCCTTTTAACCACCTAAAGGTGTGCTTCTTTTGGATTTGCCTAGAATCTTCCAACTATTCCCACTGCATGCATGATGTCTAGTCAGGTACCTGTTAGATAGAGCAGACTACCAATCATGGATCTATAGGTTGGTTGATGTACTGTTGCTGAATCATCAATTGCGCTGAGGCTACATCCTATTACCATAGGGGTACATACTCATTTCAAATCTTCCATGCCATATTTCTTCAAGATCTACTTGAGGTACTTAGTTTGTGATAGAAAGATATTGTCTTTATTTTGTTGGACTTGTAAACCAAGAAAATATGTCAGCTCACCAAGTAGGGACATTTCAAATTATTTTTGCATCACCAAAGCAAAGTTTTGACTCATGGCTTCTTCATTTCTACCAAAGATGATATCATCAACATACACAACAAGTATTAGCAATTTATCATTATCAATTTTCATATATAGATTATTATCTACTGATCCTTTTGAAAAACCTTCTTGATGGAGGTATTTTTCCAGACGCTAATACCAAGCCCTTGGAGCCTGTTTAAGACCATAGAGTGCCTTCTTAATTCTGCATACAAGCTTTGGATCATTTCCAAGGATGAATCCATCTGATTGCTCAATATACACTTCTTCTTCTAAGTATCCATTTAAAAAAGCATATTTCACATCCATTTGATATACTTTGAACTTCTGAAAGCTAGAAAGAGCAAGAAACATCCTTATGGCTTCAAGTCTAGCAACCGGTGCAAAAGTTTCTTCAAAGTCTATACCTTCTTGTTGAGCATACCCTTTACAAACAAGTCTGGACTTGTTTCTAATAACATCTCCATTTTCGTTCAGCTTGTTTTTGAATATCCATTTGGTCCCTATGACATTCTTATCATTAGGTCTAGGAACCAATTCCCAAGTGTTATTCTTTTCAATCTGTTGAAGTTATTTATTCATGGCCTTGACCCAACATTCATATTTGCATGCTTCACTTACATTTCATGGTTCAGCAGAGGAGAGTAATGCTAGATAGCTTGAAGCTTTTGTTATAGTTCTTCTTGTTTGAACACTTGCCTCTTTCTGCCCCAAAATTTGAGTCTCTAGATGGTTCTTCTGAAAATATTTGGATGGAATCTTTTCTTCTATTCTTATCTGTTCTTTTGGTTCCTCATACGTTTCTTCTTCAGTATTAGTCTGGTCTGATGTTGTAGTCCTCTTCGTCTTCAAAATCTTCTATTTTTATCTGTTTTAAATTGTTGCCTTCTTCATCGACTACCACATCAATGCTTTCAACAATTTTTCCAAGTCTTTTATTTTAACACTTATATCCTTTACTTCAGGAAGAGTAACCAAGGAGAATGCCTTCATCTGCTCTAGCTTCAAACTTGTCAAGATTTTCATCAATCCTTTTGATGTAACATCTGATTCCAAAAACCTTGAAGTATTTTACCGTAGGAGTCTTACCATACCAAAGTTCATGAGGAGTTTGAGTGTTGTTTACCCGAACGTTTTTTTTGTTGAGAATAGTAACAGTAGCAAATGTAGCTTCACCCCAGAAGGTTGCAGGAGTTCCAGATTCATCAAGCATAGCACAAGCCATTTGTTGAACTGTTTTTTTCATCCTTTCCACTACTCCATTTTGTTGAGGAGTCCTTGTAGTAGAGAATTCCCTTCTTATTCCATGTTATTCACAAAGGTCGAAAAATTCATCCAAGGTAAATTCCCCTCCTCGATCAGACCTGAGGCATTTGATTCTGCGATCTGATTCATTTTAAACCAAGGCTTTTAAAGCTTTAAATTTTTTGAAAGCTTCTTCTTTATGCTTCAGAAGTCCTATCCAACACATCCTGGAAAATTCGTCAATGAACAATACAAAGTATTATTCTCCTCGTGGTGACTTTTTCCTTTATGGACCACATAAATCAGTTTGGAAAAGTTCAAGTGGCTTACTAGCTGATCCTTCCTTCTCAGTGAAATTAGTTCTAGTTTGCTTACCAAATTGACATGATTTGCATATTGTATTGTCTAGAATTCTAATGTCAGGGAGATCACGAACTGCCTAATATTTGCATGCTTTCCTTATCTGAGAGAAGCTTAGATGCCCCAATCTTCTATGCCATAGCCAGTGTTCATCATTCTTTCATAGATAGCACTGTTGTTGTCCTCCCTTGAGTATGTATAAATTATTTGGAGTTCTTATGCCTTTGATCACTATTTCTCCTATATCAAGCTCATGAACAATACATCCATTTGATCGAAATATTACCTCATTTCCTTGATCACACATTTGGCTAACACTCAATAGATTATGCTTTAAGCCATCAACATACATAACATTTCCAACTTTGACTTTTTCTTTCAAAAGAATAGAACCTTTACCTTTTATGAATGCAAGTGTGTCATTTCTGAATGAGACCTTTCCTTTCCTTTTAAAAGGCATTATATGACTGAAGTTTTTCTTTATCACCTGTCATATGTTTTGAACATCCACTATCAATGTACCAGTGATTTTCCTATCCTTCCGCATATAACTATACCACTTCTTTCTGGTTGCGGTTCTTTATTTCTCTAAGTTTTAGGACCCAATGAAGGTTGCTCCTTCTAAGATGTTTGCCAAAACTTACTCCTGCTCTCAAAATCTTCATGACTGAAGTTGTTACAAATAAACCATTCTATTTCATTTTCAAGAGCACAAAAGTTATTTTAGGTCCTCTTCATGATCCCAGTCATGCTCCTTTGATTTCGTGCTTCTAGAGTCATGATGGTCTTGTAGGCAACACATTGTGCAGCTTTGTGTCCAAAGTTATGACATGAAAAGCATTGGCCATTAAAGAAATTCCTGCGATTATCAAATCTACCGTCTAGGTGATTGTAATTTCCATTGACATTCATTCTTGAGGCAAATTGAGAATGATTTACCTGTGGTTGGTTGTAGCTTCTGTTCATCCTTCAAGTAGATTGACCCTGATTTACTTGGTGATTTGTTGTATGCCTTTGCTGATGATTGTCAACCTGTTCATTTCTCCTTGCTGCATCAAGATAACTTTTGGAGGTGGATGGCTTCTGTGCTTGAGTTGCTTCTTCAGTATATCCAAGACCTGCCTTGATTACAGGAGAACGCTACACTTTAATAATCTCATCTAAAGTTTTAGATCCTTTAGAAAATCTAAGATTAAGAGCTTTTGTTTTCTCAATATCTTTTCTAAGTCCCACAATTTCACATTCTAACTTTTCATTGTGTTTTTCCCTTTCAACAAGTTGGAATGTCAGAGTATCTATGACAATATTCTCTTCTTCTAAACAAATTTTAAGTTTAGAAATTTCTTCATAGAGATCATCTTCATCTATAGCATCCAAGAAATCATCATC
>APFE031145623.1:1019632-1032461 GCA_000404065.3 Pinus taeda
GCTTTATAAATAATGGCAAACAAATGTGTTTAAGGCCTACCTCATGTCCAACGCAAGTTTGGGGATGCCTTCGCTCCTTTGATCCAAGTAAGTTCCTTTGTCGCAAACCTGCAAACACAAAAAAGGAAAACGATTAAATAGCACCTGAATAACCAGTATTATAAAACATATTTAACATGAAAGTCAAGGAGTCCATGAAACAAATAACATGAGATACTTGAGAAAAATGAGTCTGATTGTATTAATTCAAAGAAGAAGAACTTTACAACCTTTGCCTTGACGCTGTACAAGCTCCTCCTAGGGTCCAACAAGAAGTCTCCTCTACTTTGACAAGTTTCACTCACTCCCCAATGAAGCCAAAAAGGTATGTGATCTCTCCTCTTAAGCTCAAATAGGAAGTCTTGATTTCACCAGCATTTACCCTAAAAAATGTTCAGCTTTTACCCTCTCTAGCCACTAACCCAATGCCTCAATTTATAGTGCAGTGGAGGGCAGTTACTAGGTCCTCTTTCAAAGGGATAAAATCCTCCTTCAAAGGGATAGCTCCTCCTAACAAGGGATTAGCTCCTTCTCTTTTGGGATGCATGAACCACTTTGAAGCGAACAATCCACGTCAAAATTCCTTCTAGAAACATCTAGAATTAACCCAAAGTGAGTTTGTTAAGATAAAAATTGCACCTTTTGACTTTCACAGGGGTACGCACCCTCCCCTTTACAGACAGAGCGTACAAGTACGCAGGTAATATGAACAAAGGGTGCGTGCCTGCAGGCAAAAGTGAGAGAAAGTGTGGAACCAGAGTTACATTGTTTTTTGATGTCTTTCTCTCATTTCAAAAGCTTATTTTGAAGATTTGAGGTCTGAGACTTGCTTAGGAGGTCAGTACAAGTGATGATAAACCCATACTGACTGCAAATAATCAATGTGACAATATTTTTGTGTAACAGATTGCCCCCTAAAGTGCAAAGTCTGTAGTAGATGAGGATTTCATTTATTATTTAGGAAGAGTGAAGTACTTTATCATTTCGAGGATCATCTCACAGAGATCCCGGTTGGAACCTGTAAAAACATTCAATGCAAAATATATATATGAGATCATATCATCGCTGAGGTAGGCATTCCTATACTCAGATAAAAACTGACTAGGAGACTGAAAACTAACTAGAAAACTAACTGCTGCTCTGATATAGGAATGATCTTGTAACACATCATAAGTATAGACACATGTGGACACAGTATGGACGCAGCCATTTGTTTATGAATAGTCCATAGTATAATGAATACAAAATTCCTCACAGCCTGGATGGTGTAAACTAGATCCAGGGTCTTCATTTCTACTTCCCGAAACAGAACGATTCTATCCATGCGAATGAATGTGTCGAAGTCGAACATGGTAGAAACTGCTTGATTACCAGTCAATGATGTAAACTATTAACAAGCGTGAGAGAAACCACCAATAATGAAAATGGCTCTCAGAGTACTCAGTACAATCCATAAGATGTGATAAGATGTGTTGATGTAGAACATGTCACGGAATCCTTTGATCGAAATTCGATGATGTAAACTGTCGTCAAAGGCGAGAAACCTGCCATTGAGGCATGCAGATCTCAAGGTACTGACGATTTCTAGATCATCTTTCTAGATAATGAGTTGAAGTCAATAGAAAGTGATCCGTCGTAGGCAAGCCCACAACACGAAATTATAGATCAAGCTGAAGAAATTTAGTTGCAAGGACTGACTCAGGGATGGTCAATATGGATGACAGAAATTTTGTAGATGAATGGCTTATTTGCACTGACCTCTTGAACACATAACAACACGACAGATGGTTTGGTGACAATTGACCCAAAGTTAATACCCAGAAACCAGCTGAAGGCTTTCAATATGGTTTGATCAACTGTTAGGTAAAGGATTTCCCAGCCCAAGTGAATAAAAGTGTCGTGTTGAAGAGTGGTTACAAAGTATGACAAACAAACTCACTTTTCTCTCTTTTCCCCCACCATTTCTGGCAAGTACCTCTTTATTTTTTACAAGCTTGAGGAGGATAACATATGCTTGATTATAAGCTCACCCTTCAGGTGAGTCTAACTTAGTTTAAATTTGAACCCTAAGAAGGAGTGGTTTGTTCCTGTTTGTAATTGAACAGGTCCTTTACTGTCGAGATTTTAACGAGTCTAGTATAGGAGAAACTTGGCGTTTTTCCTTTTTAGAGAGTCTGAAAAAACTTAAGAAGACTCCAGGGTTGACTTTTTCGTAAATTTGTGTCCCCTAAGCTCGAAAAAGTATAAAATAATACTTAAGAGAACCGCTTAATCTTTTACGACCAAGGAGTACTTTTCGTCATTAGTGTCTATGATCCAAAAAAAGTAAAAAAGCGATCAAGGACACGTCGTTTTATAACCAATATCAAATTTGAAACGACAAAAATCCGGCAATCTTTTTATGTTTTTACGGTCGGAAAAGAGCTGTAAATGGACGGTATTTTAATTCCGTTTTAACGAGCTTAAAAGAAAAAACTCGACAATCTTTTCATGTTTTAGGAGTCAGAAAACAGCTTAAAGGTGACTCTAGTGTTTTTGCCGAAAATGATAGATTTCGCCTGAATAATCCGTTAGCTTGCACAAAAACACAAACATTACTCATACCTGTTTGAAATGGATAAAAATTTCGCAAGAATACCTTTTCAAAGTGAAACATAAACAAATTTGCAATTTATTTATTCAAAAAACTTATAAAAAGGGCCTTTTACCATTCATTTTTACCATTTGTGATTTGGGTGAGAAAATAGTGCTTTTGCTCAGAAAACTTCCCGTGAATATTGCGGAACATCCAACCGTCGGAATCGAACGTCGTCTTCTCTAGGTAATCCACATCATCTTACTCTTCATTTTTAACCATTTCAATTTTTATTTGTCTTTCATTTTATTTTTTGGGAGGGTTTTTAGGCATAAAACCCGCGCTCGGGGTCTGCAGGCTTACCACTGCGGACCTGCGGACCCCGACTTTTTCTCCATTGGGAAAAAGCTCAGGGTCTGCACCTTACATGTAGACAAAGTGTGGTCCCATGCACTGTGTCTAACACGTAGGGTGCGGTCCCCGCCGCGAGGGTTTTTAACCCAAAATTCCTCAAAAATGGACCAATGAAAACATTTTCTAGCATTCTAAATCATCTTTATGCTTGATGCAGGTAGTACATCATGCTAGATTGGTACGAATGAGAGCACGAGGACGTGGATGCTGCCGCATGGAATCATCAGCCTTCACTTGATGCTTTGAGGGCGTGCAGCTTGTATAAATACTGGGCCATTCCTGGCATGAGGGCTCAGGTGGATTTCTTACAGTGGATGGTTGAAAGATGGAGCGTTCAGGACCAGTGCTTCTTTATTGGCGGCCACCAGCTCGAAATCGAGCCGGCGGATATATATTTCTTGACTGGCTTGCCTAAGAAAGGCGCTGACTTGACTCTTTTCGGGACTAGGGAAGGTGGCCAGTCTGTCGATAGCCTTTGGCTAGAGTACTGCAACCACCAGACTAGAGACAAAGGGATAGATATAAAGACCATATCCCATCCTGAGCTCATGGTGATTGTGTTCACTGTTACTAGACTTTGCGGAGCTGCTGCATTACATATTGCCACCGGATCCCAGATGCGTATGGTAGTTGATTACTTCCGAGGCACCATCTTCAACTGGTGCGATGCTATGTTGGCCAATGTGAAGGGCCAACTGACTAGGGCCAAGAACGGACGACTTAAGATTTTTGGTTATGGGGCTTTAGTCATGAGTTTTGGCCTGGAGAGGGTTCCTATGCTGATCCCGTAGCACCTTACTATTGGAGGTGGGCTTCCTCAAGAGCCCAAACTGATGTGATGGGTCACAGTTATGGCCCGTCATCCTGATGAGGGGACCGAGGTTGTTCGGTTCAAACTTGAGTATTTCCAATGGTTGGAGAACCAGGTTTTTTCTATTCAGGACTTCCCTTATGCTGGGATTGATTTTCGTGGAGACCCAAACATGGCTCTTCCTCCAGGAGAGCAGTGGGATGACTCAGGTAAAATAATTTTTCAACATTTTCCTAATTTAATTTTTTTTTATTTTTATATCGTCCCAAAACTTATAGTAATAATTTCAAAATGCAGATGTGGGCCCACAGTGACCAGCCGCTTTCCAGCCTTACGAGAGAAAACAACTAGTTGCACCGGCTCCAGCCCCATAGGACGAATCAACAGAGACTTTGGCCGAGTTGGAGAGCCATCTAGAGCACCTGACAGGGGACATTCCCGAGACCAGCATAGACGACATCCCTCGTCGAATTCAGCGCTATGTGATTGGAGTCCCCAGACCTTTTAGGAGGCTCCTTTGTAAGGTGGCCCGTGCAGTGGTTTCGTATCGAGATCATCACCAGTGATGGGATGATCGCTTATTGTAGTCACACATGACATTTTGCTTTTTGTACTTATCATTTTTGCCGATCATAAGGTGTTTTTCAACCTATGATCGAGGACGATGTATTATTTTGACACACTCCTATATATATGAAATTGTTATTACTAGCTTGTCTTGTTAAACATGTTATGGAATGTTTTTAAATTTACTTGTATGATTATTGCACATGTCTAGTTAAAATTTGAGAAGCAATTGCATATACTAATGTATTTAAAGATCTTGGAATATGCTGATATTAAATATAGTCAAATTCATGTTCTTAGAGATGCACTCTCAAAAATAATCTTAATAAAACTGGATTTCTAATGGCGCATACTCTATTAAGATGTAATACAACAAGTTCAGAATCTAACCTCACTATCAAACTCCGAATCCCAAATGAAATAGATTCAGTTAATAACTCAATCACTACACTATACCCTGCAATGTTGTTCATTGTGTGACCGAGGCTTACCCCATGCATAGATACCAACTTGTTAGAGGGCGAATAGATAACCCAAGCTGCGGAAGAAATATTCTGTGTAATGTGACAAGTGCCATCAGCGAAACCAATATATGTTTGGAGAGGCATCGACATCTGCGACATCAAATGTAAAACCAAGATAAGCAGGAATAACGAAGAAAAACTCATTCTCTAAGCTAAGCACACTTTAATCTAAAACACACCAGCTAGAAGAAAAAACTAACCTAACTAACAAATCTCCACACTCGTTTTAAGAATAATACCTCTTCAGGTAAAGACCATTTCTGGGTTTACCTAAAGAGACCCCGTCAAAGTCTACCAATTCATAGGCCCCTTTCGCTAGCTTTCGCTTGACAACATAGGGACCATGCCACATAGGCACAAATTTTCCAGCACCTAATTTATCATTTTCTTGATCGTACAATAAGACTAGATCTCCTTCTGAAAAATTTCGAGGGGTCACATTTCGATCATACTGAGCTTTAATACGTTTGGCATGAGATTCGATCGCTAATGCAGCATTGCGGCGATTCTCATCTAGCTGAGCCAAGTATAACAAACGTCTTTCCTCTTCGGAAGTGGCTGGAAGTAACTCGATGGCCATTCGCAATGACGGGATTTCGCACTCAATAGGTAACACAACTTCCAAACCATAAACTAGTTGGAAAGGAGTGAACCCTGTTGATTTTTTAACTGAGGTTCAATACAACCATAGCGCTGAAAATATCATGTTATGCCAATTCGACCGATGAAACCCAATGATTCGTCGAATCATGATGACTAGAACTTTGTTGATGGCTTCAACCAAGCCATTAGCTTGTGGATAATAAGGCGTTGAACTGTCGTGACGCAAGCCAAGCTGGCCTGTAAGTTCAGTCATCATAACGTTTCAAAAATGATGCCCATGATCAGTGATAATCGCTTGTGGAACACCAAACCTAGCAATGATATGATTGAATACGAGAATTGTAGCTTTTTTTCCGTCTACCTCAAATGTAGGCATCGCCTCGGCCCACTTATTAAAATAATCTACCGCAAGGATAATATACGCATGCCCCCCGACCAAGTGAGGGTTACATGTAATAAAATCGATACCCCATTTGGCAAAAGGACCAACGGAAATTATAGGGTGAAGAGGAGCAGGTGGAGCGTGCATCTTTCGATCAAAAATTTGGTAATTGTGGCATTTTCAGACCGCAATAATACAATCTTTAAACATAAACGGCCAGAAATAGCCAGCGTGCAATATCTTTTGGGCAGTGGCATACCCAGACATATGACCACCACACACTCTAGAGTGACAGTCATTTAAGACCCTTTCAGCTTCCTCATGAGTCAAACAACGTCGAAAAATAGAGTCCGCCCCACAGCGATAAAGAGTATCTCTAATAATTTTGAATTATTGGGACTGGAATCGTATTTTTCGACAGTTTGATCGTGAAATATCTGGCCGAAAGGTTTTGGTTTGGAGATAAATGATGATATCCCCATACCACGGATCTAAAGTGCTAATTAGAAACAAGGATTCATCCGCAATGGGCTCCTCCGCCACAGTTTCCGTGTCAACACGCGGGAAGTCACACACTAATTCCGCAAAAACTAAAGATTTCTTTGACTTAGATTTTTCAAATTCCAAGTCGAACTCCTGCAAGATGATAATCCATTTGGAGTACTTTCCCCCCAGCAATTGCTTGGTCAAAATATATATCATAGGGCTGCAATCAGAAATGACCGTAGTTTTGCGTAGTCAAATGTAATGACGAAAACGTTGGACAGCTTGAACAGCTACCAATGCTAATTTCTCCACATGTGGGTATTTTAGCTCAATTGGATTTAACGTGTGACTAAGGTAATATATCACATGTTCCGTACCGAATTCATCTTCCTGAGCTAACACCATTCTGATGGTGGAATAGGAAGCGGCGAGATACAAGAAGTAGTCTTGGTTGTAGTTGGGAGGATGCAACAGCGGTGCATGGGTCAACACATGTTTTAGCGCATCAAAAGATTTCTCAGCTATCTCGTCCCAAAAGAATGAAGTATTTTGTTTCAACAACCGGGTAAAACCCTTTGTGATTTCGGTGTAGTTAGGGATGAATCGACGTAAAAAGTTTGCTTTCCCTTGCAAACTTTGGAGTTGGAGAAGACTCGAAGGAGGAGGCAATCTGATAATGGCTTCAACCTTTGAGGGATCGACGCAAATGCTGGCTTTCGAAACAACAAACCCCAGTAACCGACCCGTTTCAATACAGAACACACACTTGGGGGGATTCAACCTAATCCGATAATTCCTACATCTCATAAAAATTGCTCTTAAATGGACGAGATGATCAGCTCGATGTAATGAATGAGCAGGAAAATCATCGAGATAGGGTTGCAAAATGTGCTTTATATCATGAAAAGCGTAAGACATGGCCCGTTGAAAAGTTGCGTCGGCGTTCTTAAGCCCAAAAGGTAATTTGAAATAAGCAAATGTCCCCCACGGACAAATGAATGCCGTTTTTGGTTGATCAGCAGGCAGAATATTGATTTGAATGTATCCGGAAAAGCCATCCATAAAGGAGAAAATTTCAATGTCGGCACAATCATCAATAATTTGATCGATATAGGGAGTAGGGTAATTGTCCTTTGGACATGCTCGATTAATGTCCCTATAGTCGATACATATTCTTATTGTCCCTTGCTTTTTGTTCATGGGAACAATATTCGATACCCAATCCATTAACGGGATCAGATAAATGAAACCTGCTTTCAATAATTTTTCAACTTCTGCTTTAATTGTAGCAGCTTTTCTTGGGTGAATCTGACACAAACATTGCCGAACGGGTTTAGCATCCGGGTAGGTTTTAATTTCATGAATTACAATTGTTGGGTCAATTCTTGGCATTTCCTCATATGACCAGGCAAACACATCGCAGAATTCTTGAAATAGGGCCTTATATGTTTGAATTTCATCTTCCGTACAAGAGGCACCTATATGAACGTTTTCAACAATTCCAGGCTTAACTGAAATGTCAAGGGGAATAGTTCGAGAAATATTTCCCAAGTTTAACTCGGAATCAAGATGTTTCATTGGATTCTGAGCGTTCTTAACATATTCAGTTGTAAAGATTGATGAAAAATCATTTTCAAAACGATCGCTCTCGGGTAAAAATGAAGATCTATGATGAAGATCTTCCCATGGTAACTCATTGACACATAGGATTTCACGAATTTGCTCATCTGTTTGAACAAGTTCGGAAAACGTTATTAATTCCGAGTTTGATGTCAAAAGTGATTCCTCATGGACCACGTTCATTAAGTCGATTTGGGTTGATGTTGGGTCGGAAAACGACTACACGGTCAGATATGCAAGTTTATACGAACTCAAAGGCATAAGAGTACCAAATGAGTCTATCTCAGATTCAGAAGGTATGATCCAAGGATCATCATCAACAACGGTTCCTGATGAAATCATATGAATGGTTGCGGTAGAAGACGATGTGTTGATAGGAAGGAAAGGAAAAGTGCCTAGTAAACTGGAATCTTTAACTAACCCTACACCAACATCCTTATAAGGGATCGTCGCTTTACCAACATGCTGAATGCTTTCAGCAGAGGCTGGGTTGGATGAAAAGTATGACAACTGGTCTATAGTTACGATCTTTCCATTATGAGGGAACTTTATAAGCCAAAAGACCGATGAGACAATAGCTGTCATAGCGTAAGACCAACTACGACCCAAGAGAAGGTTGTAATCTAGAGGGGCATCAACCACCTCCACATCTAGATTAACGGTTTTACCTTCAACCCTTATAGGTAGATCCTGTAAAATGCCGAAAGGATGAAACCCACGGCCATCAAATGCCTTAAGAATCGTCGGGGATTGATTTAGTGAAGGAGAACCAAGCGATCTCCAACATTGTATCGACATAATGCACGTGGAAGCTCCCTCGTCAATCACAGTCCTATGAACAGGTCTGTTTTTTACTATCACTGGAATCTGGACAGCCACTTGATGAGGTAAATGCGGTGCACTATTTTCTAGATCGAAGATTATCAGGTTCGGGTCCTGAACGTCAACAGCTCCTATAGCCGACAAAATTAATTTGCGTTGTGCTGGACAGGATTGCAGCACTTCCAAAGCTGACATTGTTGAGGGTGAAACAGCTAAATCCTCAACAATGTTATAGTTTTGAGCTGCTCTCGCATGTGGATTGAAAGCAGACTTTCGAAGTATACCCTTGGCAGGCGGTTTGATTATTAAGTCTGGATTAGGTTTCTTGATCTGTAGTGGATCGGAACTGGGAGCTGAGGAGGTTGATGGATTGAATGAGAAGATTCTGCTTCTTTTACCATCAACAGGACTTTTACTGCCATAATCTTGCGATCGAGTCGCAATCCTAACATGGGACATCATCAATATGGGTTCTTCATTGGCGCTGGAGGATGAACTTATCATCTTACTGTCTTGAGCCGAAAAAGGATCCTTCAAGACAGCAGGAGTTTGGGAACCTTTGATAATTTTTGCAACCTCTGCACGATGAGGGCAGTCTCTCATATAATGGTCTTCATCGCAGATGAGACACGGATAACGAGGTTTGCATTTTTCATCAGTGGTTTCCGCTTTTTTGGGTTTCTCTTTTGAATTTTTATTTGTTTTATTCTTCTTCTTCCCTTTCTTCTTACCATCGGTTTTTGATTTAGCTGTAGATGACTCTACAACGTGAATATCGGCGGAAAGTTCTGCAGAAGACTCTCCTGTCAGGGAATCTGGCAAGGTTATGATAGGAGAAGAATTCTTGGAAGACTTCTTCTTACTTTTTGTATTTACCGTACCAATCATACCATCAGCGGCATGAGACCCTAAAGGAGCAGCAGCAATTTGATTTTGTTTGGGTATATCGGGGATCTTCTCGTGTAACGTACCTGACTGAGTATAAACTAAGTCAAGATACTGTGCTTGAGCAATGATTTTCTCTTCAGTAACTACTCTGGCTTTAGCTACATCCTCAGTGATCTTGGGCAGTAAAGATTTTACAAACCATTCAACTAAGATCTGATCCGGGATATAAACTTTCACTAAACGCCGTCGATGTCTCCATTCATAGATATGATCTGAAATGTAAGTGGACGTTGACTGATTTAACAAAGTTAATAGTTCTGTGCCATTGTCATATCTGACTAGAAATTGAAAATGAGTTAAAAACGAGGTAGCTAACTGACTAAAGTTATAAAAAGTGGCTCGTGGTAACTCGATGTACCATTTGGCCGCAAGACCAATTAGAGTGTGTTGGAAAAGACGTAAACAAATGGAATCATCTAAAATGGAATTAGACGCACACCAGAGGTGATAAGTCATCACATGGTTTGACGGGTCCTCTCCTGGCTTACCTTCGAATTTAGGAATATCACTGGGCAACTTATGCGGCATTTGTGGCCAATACTGAAGATAGTTAATTGGATCGTTCGTAAGGCGCGTCAAGTCACGCAAGTCCAAAGTTGCGATAAATGGTAACTGACGATTAGGGTCCCTAAAACTCGAGGTCTGCAGACCAGCCCTAGGAGGAGGATATCCAGGATAACTAGGAATGGGAATCACATTTGGGATATTTTTACCTCCCGGAAAACCAGGATTAACTGGAGCATACTGGGGTTGCTAAGGTTGTTGATTTGTATACCCAGGGTATTGTTGATACTGATAGGTTGGTTGCTGCGTAGCAGGACCGTATTGGTACTGTCCTTGGTACGGAGGTTGATTAAATTGAGGTTGAGAAGTGACAACTGTACTTCCTATAGGCATCTGAACCGAAGTCTGGACCGTGGGTCCAGACTAAGGTAAAGATGTATTAGGAGTAGATATAGGGACAGTAGAAACCGGAGCTGCCGATACTCCAGAAGAAGGTGGGGTGGATGGAGTAGATGTTGCAGTAGTTGCAGCAGACGTTTAAGGCGGAGTACAAGGTGTACTAGGCCCAGACTGAGAAACTACAGAAGGTGCAGAAGTTTGAACAGTAGACTGGACAGGTTGTTGAGATGGACCAGAAACCAAGGGTTGTCCAGGTTGAGATGACGACTGCACATTCGGTTGCAAGACCTGCTGAGATTGAGATGGATCCCACACTAAATTCGTTCTGGGGTATGGACCCATAACAGGTTGAGGATATTGAGGACCATAACCGGGTTGAGGGTAGGGTTGATAATATGATTGACCAGAAGAGGGTTGGTAACCTTGAGATGGGTACTGACCTTGGGGTTGATAACCCTGAGGCATGTATTGATACTGGGGTTGACCTTGAGGTACATATTGATATTGAGGTTCATTTTGAGGTGCATATTGATACTAAGGTTGACCTTGGGGTACATATTGATACTGAGGTTGACCTTGGGGTACATATTTAGTCTGGGGTTGACCTTGAGGAACGTACTGTCCAGTAGGTATGTACTGTCCTTGAAGTTGTCCCCCAGGTGCAAACTGAGTACCTTGAGGTTGCCCCCCAGGCATATACTGGATACCCTGAGGTTGCCCCCCAGGCACATACTGGGTACCTTGAGGTTGCCCCCCAGGCAGTAACTGGCCACCTTGAGGTTGAGAACCTGACATAATTAGAATATCTTCTACACTCAACGATTTAGTACCACTACTTCCAGCTAACAACTTCTGTTCGATAGGTTGAGGAGATGCTCCTGAAAAAGTACCAAAGATGGACTGATACCCAGCGGGAACAGAAGGACCGCCATACAAATAGGCTTCCGGAGATTGAGAAAACATGGATGACGGGGTAGAAATATTCAATAAAGGATAGTAATCTCTAGGTGTTGGGTGATAAAAAATACGAGGTGGTGAAAAACTTAGTCCCAGATTTTCCAAAAGATTAGTCAGTGAATGATACCAAGTACTGCTCCTAGGTGGACTGTAAAAGATTGATTCACGCTCCCTAAGGTCTAAGATAGGTCGATCTTCTGGAAAGGGAAAGCTTTCTTCGATGTCCGAAATAGCAAGCTCTTCAATAGCTATAAGTCCAGAAGGAAGATCTTGGGTAATTACAGTTTCTACCCTAGGTGAACTAGGACCACTAGAAGTTGGAGAAACAAACTCTAATATGGGAGTAGCAGTAACTTCAGATTCGGGTTCAGATACTTCAGGTTCTTCACCTATATCACTAGTAGATGCAATACTACCAGTAACTTCTGAAATTACTAATGGTTGAGAATCATAATGTACTATCAAAGAAGATTCGTCTTCTTCAGGTGACCCACTTCTACCGTCACTAGGAGTTACGAGGACTTTCATGCCTTCAAGCTGGCTCGGTATGTCCTCAAGAGGTTGGCCCCGAAGTCTATGGGACCTCCTCAGTAACTCAGCCACGTTTACAAACTCAGGGGATTGGCCCCGAAGTCTACGGGAATGCCTTGGTAATTCAACCACAATTAAAGACTTTTAACTACTTCACACGCAGACAAAGTAAAATCTCAATGAAAACCACTGAAAGCCTCTAAAGAACCAAACAAATTGAATCACATTCCTAAAGAATCTAGGAGATCAATCACACACAAACAATAACTTTCCGGACCGAAAACACTAGTTGGTGATGAAATCCAACGTTGCAGAGTTCGATACAGAAATAGCGGTTGGAACAGTTACCTCGGCAACCTGCTTAATGAATAGACTGGCACAAGTTTCTCCATTTAACCGTCTCGAGTGAAGATAACCCCCCAGAAAATCCAAGTGAGTCTAGCCGACGTCTGCTCCAGGTACAGTGGGATCTTCCCGCCACCGTCACCTTAGGAAGAATCCTAGAGAATATGGACACTAAGGTTACCAACAGAAACAAATATACCTGGGGGAGCAGTCTACGATCCGATACGCACACAAGGGCAGAGTAGCAAGCTCAATCCCCTTGAAGGCTCCTCGAAATAAACCGAGGTTTACCAACAAGTGAC
>APFE031145623.1:1033104-1044340 GCA_000404065.3 Pinus taeda
GCGTCGTTCCCAATGAGGAAGGATTGATTCCCACACTGGTTCGGACACGATCTCGTGCTTCTCCTTTAAGAGGAGCTTTCCCAGAGCATAGATGCAACAATTGGATTTCTCTCCTACTGCAAGTTACAGCTACTTGTTTGTTTTACTATCTTGGAGAGTTAAGTACTCCCTACTCCAAGACACTAGCGTAAGCTATGTTGGTGTAAGAGAGCCCTAGAAATAAAAATATTTCTAGAATAATTTTATTTTAACCGTTATTTTTATTGGTTTTTGATTAAGTCAAGAGGTGCGGAGATGAAACTTGTGATGTGAAGACTTGACTCAAAATCACTAAAAAATGCACTTAAGATGATCAAACAATCATTTCTCTTCAATGAACTTCTATCTAGGAAAGAGTTTGAGAATGAAAATGCGTGTAAATACAAATCTCTCTTAACAAACAAATTTAAAGAAGAGTTTTTGTTCCAATGCACTCAAAACGAGACAACTAGTTATTTGCACAAGAATTTCCTTTTTCATTCAAACACTCAAATGCTACCAAAACAAACTTTTTCAAAAGAGTTTGTTTTGTATTTTTATAAAAACACTCAAAACTATGATTAAAGCAAATCTTAAGAAAACTAAAACAAATCTTGAGGAACCTATGAATAAAACAAATCTTAAGATCTACAAACTACAAAAAACTACTTGAAGTAAAAGCTTACAAAATATTTTTGTCTTTTCAAGGGTTTTTTACTTGGCAATAAACAAACCAAGGACTAATTTGTCCAGAATCACAAATCAGTCAAAAACAAACAATCTTTTGTTCTTTTTGTAAAAATGAAATCCAAACTTTTAACACAAGCTTTTCGAAATTTTGGAAAGAGAAAACTCAAAATGGATTTCTCAACAAAGGTTGATTTCACAAATGGTCAGACTCACAAGAAGGAAATAAAACTAGGGTGATATGAGGCTTCTATGCTTCTAAGCTTTGAGCTACTACACGACCAAAATAAAAATCAAGACCGGCAACCAAAACTTCTAGGACTTTCACCTAAAACCCTAACACTGATGAAATTAGACCAAGGAAAGTTTCTGACAAATCACAAGAAGGACTGGGCAGAGAATAACAACATCTAAACCAAGATAAAACTAATTAAAAGAGTAAAAATCAAGTTTTTAAAAAATTTAGTAGGGTCCGCAGGTTCAAAGTTTGCACAGGTGCGTGCCCGCTCTGTGTACAAAGTAAAAGTGCGTAGAGGTACGCATTGTGATACAAGAACAGACTGCGGACTTCTCCTAAAGTTATGAAAAGCCAAAACAAACCTAGATCCACCCAATTCCACACACAACAAGCCAAAAACAGAAACAAAAAGGCAAGTTTCTCAGGTCAAAGAAAAAACAAGGAAAACAATCAAGTCCCCAGTGGAGTCGCCATTTTGTCACGTGGAATGAGTCGAGGTTGCGGACAAGATTGACCTTCCTAGTATCTAAGGATATCTAGTGACACACAAGCCAATCAAAAACTATCTTTCTCTAAATATGCGAGTAAAATAAAGGAAAACAAGTGTTTTTAGGCCTACCTAAAGTCCAATGCAAGTTTGTGGAAGCCTCGCTCCCTTGCTCCAAATGAGCTTCCTTGAAGTGTAATTCTGCAAACACAAACAAGCAAACGATTAAATAGCATACGAATAGTCGATATTATAAAGCATATTCATCATAATGATCAAGGAGATTATGAAACAAACCATAAGACAATTTGTTGAGAAAAATGAATCTGATTGTATTAATTCAAATGAAGAAGAACTTTACAACCTGTGCCTTGATGCTGTACAAGCTCCTCCCAGGGTCTGATAAGAAGTCTCCTCTACTTTGACAAGCTTCACTCACTTCCCAATGAAACCAAAAAGGTATGTGATCTCTCCTCTCAATTTTAACTAGGAAGTCCCAATTCCATCAGAATTTACCCTCAAAATGTTCAGCTTCTAACCTCCCCAGCAACTGACCCAATGCCTTAATTTATAGTGCAATGGGGGGAAGTTACTAGGTCCTCCTTCAAAGGGATAAAGCCCTCCTTCAAAGGGATAGCTCCTCCTATCAAGGGATTAGCTCCTTCTCTTTTGGGATGCATGAACCACCTTGGAGCGAACAATCCACGTCAAAATTCCTTCTAGAAACATCTAGAATTAACCCAAAAGTGAGTTTTTTAGGATAAACTTGCGCCTTTTTGACTTTTACAGGGGTACGCACCCACCCCTTTACAGACAAAGCGTGCAGGTACGCAGGTATTATGAACAAAGGGTGCGGGTCCGCAAGTAAAAGTAGGAGAAAGTGCAGAACCAAAGTAATATTGATTTTCAAAGTCTTTCTCTCTTTTGCAAAGCTTGACATGAAGAGCTAAGGTCTGAGACTTGCTTAGGAGGCTGGTATAGGTGGTGATAGACCCATACTAACTGCAAATAATCATGGTGACGATATTTTTGTGCAACAATAGGCACGTTGGAAATCCTAGCTTACTGGAAATGATATTGGGCCCCCGATCTCCTTCTAAAACAACACTGATGAAGCTCACACATTCCTAGTTACTACTTCACATAAGATTGGGTTGTCAATTAATGGATACCTACTTTCGTTAGGTTCCATTTTCATCTATTGGCATCCTAAGTCCTAGAAATACCTTCACGATGGAACTAACCAATACCTCACATGTTGATAGGAAAATAGCCATGTCACCTGCCATTACTGATGCCACCTCAACATCACTGTGCACTCTTATGCATGTCACCCTCACACATCATCTGGCCATGTTAGAATCACATCACTCCCATGTAAGTGCCACATCGTCATCACTTAACATGCCATTAGATGAAATTTGAGGTCTAAAATAGGCCTCCTAAGGAAATTATAAAATAATATTGGAAATTATAAAATAATAGTGGAAATAATAAAATAAGATTAGATTACATCATCAAATTTTAGAGGGAAAAAAGAAAAAACTAATTTTTCAAGTCATATTTTCAACTTATCTCCCTATGGGTTTTACTCAAATTTCGAGTGAGAACACTCGTTGGATACAGAATATGATTCATCATCCAATGATTACCCATTTTACATATTTTCGATTGAACATGCTACACAAAAATGAGAAATACATGGAAAACGTGATTGCAATCATGTTTTTTCATGTAGTTCTCAGTTTTTCGTGTAGCAAGGTCCATTGAAAGTATGTAATATGGGTACTCTTTGGATAAGGAATTAAATTTTTCATCCAACGAGTACTCCCTCTTGAAATTTAAGTAAAACATTAGGGAGATAAGTTGAAAATATGAGTTGAAAAGTAGTTTTATTATTTTTTTATTTTTTTATCTTTTTACTTTTTTACTCCAAAAATGGTGAATCATCCCCCATGGTTGACATCATCATCTTGAATCCTATTGGTTCTTATAAAGTTTTTTTTAGTTGTACATTTTTCTTAGGAGGCCCAATTTAGACCTCAAGATTCCTCTAATGCACAAAGACATGAAGAGTATTCTAATCTTCTACACTAGCTTACCACACCCTCCAACCATGTATTCACTTTATTAGATTCATCAGTATCAAGTGGAATTCCTGACATCTAGGTCTCAATTACTTAACCTTTGAAACCTCGACAACTCAAAACTTGGTTCCATCAACTGATGGCTCCCAACTTCTAATTAGGTAATGGATGGTGCAGTTCCATTTGTTGAAAAATGGCAACAAGAAATTGCTAAAAATAGAAGTTATAAAAATAGCACTGCTAAAAATAGCAGTTTGGGTACCAATGTTGGATTGGGAAACAGGGAATGAAAAATGGAAGTGGCAAAAATAGAAGTTCTATTTTTAGCAGTTCAATGTGGATTCCTATTTTAGTCAACCTTTAGACTAGAAATAGGAAGTAAAATTTGAATTTGATATTAACAATAGTTTGTAAATTAATTAATTAATTCATTTGGAGTTAATTAGTTAAGGAATTATGAACTTGAAGTCTATGTGAGGACATGCAATAGTTTCTCCTTTGAATGAGGGATTTAACCATCGGTTAAAGGATGAGGATGAGTTGTAATTATGAGTTGTAATTAGTTGACTCAATTAACTGAGTCAAGTCCAGTTAGATTAATTTAACAAGTCTTTAAATTAATGAGATTTAGTTTGTTAATGCTTGCATGCATGTAACAACTGGTATTTTTAGATAATTGAAGATTCACTCATGGATAACTCATGCATGCCAGTTCACACAGAGACCCAATTGAGATTAGATGGAGGGACAATGTACTATCAGTTGCTAGGATATTCCTTGGTGAATATTCCTTGCATGCAGAAGGAATATTATTCCTTATGGATTGCGTAGTTGGACTCGAGGTTACAACAAGTATGGTGTGGAAAATTCACACATGTTATGGCATTGGACCCCAATCAAAACTGCGCAAGGAAATAGGAGCTTGGAGGACTTGTGTAGCCTATATATTTAGGCCTAGATAGTCCATGAGCTACATCATCAGAGTACAGAGAGAGCAAGATAGCTTTTGAGCTTACTCTTTTTGTATGTTGTTGAGGATTTCCACTTGATTGATAATACAAAAATGGGGTTTTAGGCTGGTGCTTTCCCCAGGTTATATCTTCCGTGTTATGGTTGATTTCTTCTCATTCTCAGTTATATATGTTCATGGTTGATGTTGCTCATCTTCAATTAAGCTTCCACAAAGTTTATGGCAGATGTAGATCTAGTATTATGCTTTAGTACATTGCATATATCAGTTTTATCTACAAGTGAAATTTCTACATGATATCAATGAGCTAGATTATTTGTAGAAAAATTCTACATGGTATCGGAGCACAGGTGATCAAGGAAGAACAATATACAAGAAGGGAGCAATTGAAGTTTGTGATTTCTGAATATTGAATTGAGTTTTTATCACATCGATTTCACCAATGGCATTTAGTGGTTTTAGACTCGAATATGCCCTTAATGGAAGTTTGAATTATATAGGCTGGAAGGATCACATGGAGGCAATATTAGAAGATAACGGTATAAAGGACTTCATTGATCAAGAAGTCCAAAAGCTGACTGATGCTAATCAACTGGAGGAATGGAAAAAGTGTGTGGCTAGATCAAGGAGAATCCTCCTAGAGGGAGTTCGTGATCACATTTTCTTGAGTCTCCATGGGAAGGATACTCCATTTTCAATGTGGAAAACATTGAAAGATCTTTATCATAATAGCAATGATCAGAGGAAGCTGGCAGTGATCAGAGGAAGCTAGCACTAAATGGCAAACTTCGAAATACAAACTGTGAAAAGGGCGATATGATCTCTCTGTATCTAAAAAAGCTCACCTCATGCAAGGGTGAGCTTGGAAGTGTAGGGATCGTGACAACTGATGATGGCATGGTGAATCTTGCACTCATCGGTCTTCCTAAGAGCTGGCATAGCTACCAGGACTCAGTTAATGGAAGAGAGAAACTGCCAGGTTGGGAACAACTTTGGTCAGATTTGATGCAGGAGGACATAAGAAGAAGCATCATAGATGGTTCTTCATCTATGGAGGATGAAGAAAACTGTGCCTTAGCGATTAAGGCAAAGAAGGGGAAGGAGAAGGATTCTCTTTCCAAGTCCAGTTCTTCCCATGGTGGGAAGAAGTTTGAAAAATCAAAAGTGTGATGCTTTCGTTGTCATGAGGTGGGCCATTTTGTTACAAATTGTCCACTGAGGAAATCCAAGAAGGGATCCGAGAAAGGATTTGAAGGTGAGGCACTTGCTTCACAGTTCGAGTTGGATTTCACACTCTTCGCATGCATGGTTTCATCCATGGTAGGAAGTGGTTGGTTTCTTGATAGTGGAGCTTCTTTCCACATGACTAGCGACAAGAGTTTGTTCAGTACTTTGGAGGAGAAAGATATTCATATACTCATAGCGACTGGTAATGATGAAAATCATAGTGTCTCAGGTGTAGGCACAGTTAATTTTTTAGAGGGAGCATGGAGCTCACCTTACCTTGACCGATGTCAAGTATGTATCAAGATTGAAAAGAAACTTGGTGTCGATCACAATGCTGGATGACAGAGGCTATGATGTAGTCTTCAGTAAGGGAAATATTTTCCTTAGACACATCATCACTAGACAGGTGGAGTAGATCGATTCACGGGTCAAGAACCTGTATGCTCTTGAGGTTCAAGATGCATGCAAATCCTTGAGTGGCAAGGCAACTCATGGAGACTTGGTGGTTGAGAGGGAGAGTACATTACCTCTCAACATGTAGTGCCAGAAGAAGTCTCAGACGATTGTGGAGGAGCCACAATTGGTGAAGCAACTTCAGGAGGTTGTGGAGTAGCCACAACTAGAGAAGCTAAGAGGAGATCGAGTAGAGACATCTACTCATACAGAGACCTCCAGTAGGGGGAAACTTCGAGCTAGGTGGGCAGAGGGATCACATGCAGCCATACCTCCAGGTAGGAGGTGGGGCGATGTGGAGTGATTTTCCCAAGGAGGAGGGGCAGGATTCTTGAGGTACCCAACCTCTTTGATTTGACTTTGCTACGGGAGCCCCAATGAGGAGTAGCAGAACTAACTGATTGGGTAGAGACAGATGCAGATGGAGCAGCAGAGAGAGCTACAGTGCAGGGAATCCCAGGACAGTGCAGAGCTAGTAGGTTGTAGCAATTCGAGAGGCACAAGTGTGTTGCACCAGTGCACGATGGCACAGAGAGGTGTACAACAGTGCAAGATGCATGGAGATGTTGAAGTAGCGCAAAAGTTAGAGAGGGAGCACTTGTCAGCAGCAGGTAGAGCTTCAGCATCAAAGTATGTTTCTAGCCCAACAGAGATGTCAATTGGGAGTTTTCTTTGTTTGGAGAGTTGCTGGAGCAACCACACTTGGTAGATGTGTTGCATGCAAAACATTCCATAGGTACAAGATCGGGTTTGATAGGAATCCTTTCTTGTTGAGAGGGAGTGTTGAAAAACAAGAAATTGCTAAAAATAGCAGTTTGAGTACCAGTGCTCGATTGGGCAACAGGGAATGAAAAATGGAAGTGCTAAAAATAGAATTTCTATTTTTAGCAGTTCAGTGTGGATTCCTATTTTAGTCAATCCTTGGACTAGAAATAGGAAGTAAAATTCGAATTTTATATTAACAACAATATGTAAATTAATTAATTAATTAATTCAGTTTGAGTTAATTAGTTAAGGAATTATGAACTTGAAGTCTATGTGAGGACATGGAACATTTTCTCCTTTGATTGAGGGATTTAACCATCGGTTAAAGGATGAGGATGAGTTGTAATTAGTTGGCTCAGTTAATTGAGTCAAGTTCAGTTAGATTAATTTAACAAGTTGTTAAGTTAATGAGATTCAATTTGTTAATGCTTGCATGCATGTAACAACTGGTATTTTCAGATAAATGAAGATTCACTCATGGATAACTCATGCATGTCAGTTCAGACAAAGACCTAGTTGAGATCAGATGGATGGATAGTGTACTACCAGTTACTAGGATATTCCTTGGTGAATATTACTTGCATGCAAAAGGAATATTATTCCTTATGGATTGCGTAGTTGGACCTGAGGTTATAGTAGGTATGATGTGGCCAATTCACACATGTTATGACATTGGACCCCAATCAAAATTGTGCAAGGAAATAGGAGCTTGGAGGACTTGTGTAGCCTATATTCAGGCCTAGATAGTCCATGAGCTACATCATCAGAGTACAGAGAGAGTAGGATAGATTTTGAGCTGATTAGTTTTGTAAGTTGTTGAAGATTTCCACTTGATTGATAATACAGAGATGGGGTTTTAGTCTGGTGCTTTCCCCAAGTTATATCTTCTATGTTATGTTTGATTACTTCTCATTCTCAGTTATATCTGTTCATGCTTGATGTTTCTCATGTTCAATTAAGCTTCTGCAAAGTTTATGGTAGATGTAGATCTAGTATTATGCTTTAGTACATTGCATATATCAGTTTGATCTACACGCGAAATTTCTACATGATATCAGTGAGCTAGCTGATTTGTAGAAAAATTCTACACTATTTTCATTTGGTATTTTTCTTGGTAGACTCCACAACACTCTGCTGATTGTTCAATGCCAAATGACTGACCCCTACCATCTAACCTTACATTGATTATCAAATATCACCTCCTCATTAACTGATAAATATGTCAAGCATTGTTATTACCGAGTCTTAACACTAGCCATCAACATTCATCATGCCAAACAACCAAAACCCCGATAGACCAATATTATTTGTTGAATGATAGGAAAGTCCTTGATGGATGACTAGTGATTGATTGGCTTGACCAATGTTGGTATTTTTCACTACCTTTGTTAGTGTATCCCCTGATTCTAATATCATGGTACTCGACATGTCTCTTGTAATGTAGCTCTTAGGAATAACCCTTGTATTGACATTGTGATTAATGGCTTGGACAAAAGCCATAATCCCAAAAAAAAAAAATTGAACCAAGGCGATCAATCCTGAAACTTTGAAACTTATGATAAATATTTTCAAGATAGTTCCTCTAAAGGGTTGAATTTTACTCTAATAGGGCCAATATTATGCCCAAAGACTTTTGAAAATATAGGGTCCTCAAAATCCTTATTCAAATCCTCTAAACCTTTTCTCCCATACCAAGGAAATCTCCCAACTATTAAGTAGTTAAGCAGGGATACCATATAGTTGTTTTATCCCTTAGCTAGTCTACTTGAGGCCAAATTCACAAACACTTGAAGCCACACAAACTTGCATCAATCCCTTGAATATACTTTCCATTAACTCAATATTTCTTCATTGATGTCCTTAGCACTTTCAACCTGACATTCTGAGAAGACTTTTTCCTTTGAGTCTTCCTTTTGAGATGAAGGCTTCTATTCTTGTCACCCAACTAATATCTTTCATAAGGCTCTCTAATCACTTCAAGTGACCTAAGACTCCTCTAGTCTATCTAGTAATAGACCATGGATATTACCCATGTATAGGACTAAAGGTATATGAGTCTGATTCTTAAGGAAAACCACTACTTCCTACCCATAAACATGAAAGGAACAATACAATAACACATTAAAGGTTGACTAGTAGGCATGTCAATTCAATGCAACCACAATAACCAAATCTAGTAATTCTAATCATAATGCACCATAGAGTCCATATTGTCCATTTAGCAAAATAAATATAAACATAACACATTTAATCAATTATCATTCCTTCCCCATTAACATTTCTGACATTACAGAGATAAAGTCCACAAGGGCACTTATCTTATCAAGATCCTATGATCTTTTTGACTAATGAAGGGTAAGCCATGTTCCACCCCACCATAGGCATAACTGCATTTGGAAATATTTCTTGTAGTTGGCCACCCCTGGGCCAAATTATAAAGTCATGAGGGATGTTCTAAGTCAAAAATACACGGCAAAGTCATGAAGGCCATTTTCCTTCATCTGATCAAACCCATTGATTCCCTTGATATCACATCAAGCTCATAGTTTTTCCTAGCTATCATGGGTAGTTTCTCAATTGATCTACAAAGAAAGCACCCAAAGGGAAAAAAAAAATTAAGTTATTATTGGTGTAAGAATGAAGTCCACTCTCCATCTCAACATAAGTCAGAGTCAACCCTTTCAACCTATTGAGCTAGGGGTTACTATTGTTTACAATGTGGCCACAATGGGGTCCGCATAGCTCAAGGAGATCCATTAACTCAGCCAAGAATCCCTCAATTCCTTTCTCTGGTGTTTTGGTGCATGGATTTCGACAATATTTCTTAGTAGTTAGCTAGTCCAAGCCCACACAGCATGAAGGGATACCTTCCCTGATTCTTCCATCCAACAATTTTGTTCATAACACAAAAAATTCCATAGTAATTCAATCAACCCTCTAACTTTTGCTAAATAATCAATCAGTAACCTCACTCATAGAGATCAAGTGGACTAGAATTGCACATAGGGTTTTACTTTTGGTTCAATTGAGAGGTTCCTCCTATCTCTTTTTCTTCGTACTCATGTGGCACTCCCCACAAGTGCTTCTCTTTAACTCTTCTCTTCTTCCTCAGGTTTATTCCTTTGTAGATCTTTCCTATCAGGGGTATCCATTGAGTCAGGTCAGAAGCTTCTAGTTATACTCCACAAGTCTTCTAGATGTATGCTACCCATACATCTGAGTAGTTCTTGTATTTTTTCCCCACCCCTCTCATAATTGTTGGTGATTATTACTACACCTTCTCGTTTGATATTTTCTTGGGAAAGTTTGAAAAACTTAGATCTCATGATCCTTTGACACATCTAATAATTCATTGGAGACATTAGTTCTTCAAATCCCCTTTGTTATTTCCAAATTAATTAAAAAAGCTTACCAAAACTCAAATAATAATGTATAAATAGAGAGAATTATAAAGAATCAAAAAAATATTATTAAATCAAATTAAATCAAACAAGGGCTACATAATAGCTAGTACCTGTCATCACCAAAAATTAAGAAATGTGATTAACTAATATTGTTTATATTAACACACATATATCTATGTGAGTGTGTTTTATTTTTCTTAATATATATAATTGATTATAATTAAATTATTAAAATTTATTTTTAATATAATAATAAGTCTTTTTAAATTGAAATTACTGTGAAAAATTACAATTAATGAAAAAAAAAAAAAAAAAAAAAAAAATGTAAATTAAAATAAAAATAAAAAAAAAATAGTAACTAGTAGAAATGGAAGTTACTAAACAACCCATAATAGACCTAAACCAAGCACCTTACAAAAAATAATAATAAAAAATAACAAAAATTGAATTTTTAATGTTAAACTATGCATAAGAGTCATAAATTTTTTGTCAAAGACAAACTAATACATAGTCAAAGGAAAAATTGAATGTGTATACATGAATCATATAGATAAAAAATAATAATAATAATAAATCAATAAATCAATAAAAAATGACTAAAATGAAATTAAATAAATTATTAAGAGATTATTAGGATTATAAAAGTAATTAACATTTTTAATATTATTAAAATAGAATTATTAAAGGAAGAAGAAAGGGGGGTTGTACACAAAATTTTACCTACAAAATGGAAACGTGCTATGAAAAAAAGAGGAAACCTAGTGTCACGTGGAATGAGTCGATCTTGTGGACAAGACAGACCTTCTTAGAATCTAATGAAGACCTAATGACAAACAAACCAACCAGACACTATCTTTCTCTAAATGTGCTTTATAAATAATGGAAAACAAATGTGTTTAA
>APFE031145623.1:1044360-1058009 GCA_000404065.3 Pinus taeda
CTAGAAAAACAAAATAAAACTAACTAAAAGAGAAAAAGTCAAAATTTTCAAAAATTTAGCAGGGTACGCAGGTGCAGATCTTACCCAGGTGCGGGTACGCTCTGTGCACAAAAACAAAGTGCGTACAGGTACGCACTGTGATATAAGCACAGACTGCGGACTTCGACTAAAGTAATGAAAAAGAAAAACCAAAGCTAAATCAACTAAGTCTACCCAAAACCACACACAACAAGCCAAAAACAGAAACAAAAAGGCAAGTTTCTCAAGTCAAAGAAAATCGAGGAAAACAATCAAGTCGCGGAGTCGCAATTTTGTCACGCGGAATGAGTCGATCTTGCGGACAAGATAGACCTTCCTAGAATCTAATGAAGACCTAATGACAAACAAACCAACCAGACACTATCTTTCTCTAAATGTTCTTTATAAATAATGGCAAACAAATGTGTTTAAGGCCTACCTCATGTCCAACGCAAGTTTAGAGATGCCTTCGCTCCTTTGATCCAACTAAATTCCTTTGTTGCAAACCTGCAAGCACAAACAAGGCAAACAATTAAATAGCACCTAAATATCCAATATTATAAAACATATTTAACATGAAAGTCAAGGAGTCCATGAAACAAATAACATGAAATACTTGTTGAGAAAAATTAGCTTGATTGTATTAATTCAAAAGAGAAGAACCTTACAACCTTTGCCTTGACGCTGTACAAGCTCCTCCCACGGTCCAACAAGAAGTCTCCTCTACTTTGACAAGCTTCACTCACTTCCCAATGAGGCCAAAAAGGTATGTGATCTCTCCTCTTAAGCTCAAATAGGAAGTCTTGATTTCACTAGCATTTACCCTCAAAAGTTCAGCTTCTAACCTCTTTGGCCACTCACCCAATGCCTCAATTTATAGTGCAATGGAGATTAGTTACCATCTCCTCCTTCAAAGGGATAGAGTCCTCCTTCAAAGGGATAGCTCCTCTCAACAAGGGATTAGTTCCTCCTATGATGAGATGCATGAACCACTTGGAGCGAACAATCCACGTAACAAATGCTTCTAGAAAACTCTAGAATTAACCCAAGATGAGTTTTTTAAGATAAAGATTGTGCCTTTTGACTTTTACAGGGGTACACACCCTCCCTTTTACATACTGAGCGTAAAAGTACGCAGATAACTTGAACAAAAGGTGTTGGCCCGCAGGCAAAAGTAAGAGAAAGTGCGGAACCAGAGTTACATTGCTTTTTTGATGTCTTTCTCTCATTTTTCAAGCTTGTTTTGAAGATCTGAGGTTTAAGGCTTGCTTAGGAAGCTGGTATAGGTAATGATAGGCCTACACTAACTGCAAATAATCAAGGTGACGATATTTTTTTGTAACACCTAGGAATAAAGAGAGGGTATCCAACTATAAAGCCTCTTGGACTTTTTTTCAATCTCAATGGCCTCCTAAACTTACGGTGATGGAAGTGATCAAACTTGGGGATTGATCACTTCAATCACCTTAAGTTTAGGGAGGCCATTGGGATTGAAAAAAGGTTCAAGTCACTTAATAGAGATGATGGTTGGAAGATAAGCTGTTGTTGGATCTCCTCTCTTTATTCCTAGGTTTCCTCATCATTTTTTTCATAGCCCTTTTCCTCTTTGTGGGTAAGAGTTTGTGTATAAACCCCCCTTTCTGCTTCCTTTATTAATTCTATTTTAATAATATTAGAAATGTTAATTACTTTTGTAATTCTAATATTCTCTTAATAGTTTATTAATTTATTTAATTTGGTTTTAGTCATTTTTTATTAATTAATCTATTTTATTATTTAAAGAAAATTTCATCACCAACTTTGGCCTCTAGAATTTTGGTGTTTGGAATCAATTTGCAAGTAGTCCCACCCTTGTTCAAATCTCTAGAGGCTTCACCCATATGCCCATAGTGTAGGAGGATACAAGAAATATAAAAGAAAGTCTCATAACCAACTCTGCCCTTTGGAGTTTTAGTGTTTGGAATCGATTCAAATATCTTGAGGCATAAACCATACACCTGCACTGTAGGAGGATACAATGAATATGAAAGCAAGTCCCATCACCAATTGGAGTTTTGGTGTTTGGAATCGATTCAAATGTCTTGAGGCATAAACCATATGCCTACACTGTAGGAGGATACAATGAATATGAAAGCAAGTCCCATCACCAATTCATGCCTCTAGAGTTTTGGTGTGGTTTTTGGAATCAATTTGCAAGTAGTCCCACATGTGTTCTATGATTCGTGTATATAGATTTATTTCTTATTTTATTTTATTTTAGTTTATTTAATATGTTTTTTTCCATTCTATATGATTCTCTCTACTTATCTCTTATTCTTTGACGTTTGATAATATATATATATATATATATATATATATATATTATATATATAGTATATATTATTATATATATATTTATATATATATATATTGATAGCTCTGCGGCGGACTGCTTCAAGCCATGGCGTTCCCCGTCCTGGATTCCCTGTCTCCAAGCCTTGTTTTCCTCGTTGGGAAGGGCAACCCGGTGCAGATTAGAAGGGGGCCTGAGCTCGGCAGAAACTCGTTGCGCGTTCACACCGTAGATACCGGGAAAACGGAGCACCTCAGCCAGACGCGGTGGGTGTTGGGGTTTAGCGACCACTTTCTTGATGAAACCAATCCGTGTGGGGAGATCTTTCTACCCTACAGCAACAAGGAAATCCACATTCGGGAGCCGCGCATTTATGTTGTTAAGAAACTGTCTTCAGGCGGGTGGGCAGACTTCGGTAGGAGCGTTCTCCTCCAGATCTGCTTCTCAAATGCAAAGGTCTCCTAAAAACCCCACAGGGCCATTTTCTTTGGCACTTATGGAAAAGATCTATGGAGTGTGATGCCGCAAGGGCTCCCTCCGCTTCAGGTCTCGTTTTCTAGTGTGGTGTTCACCCTCGGCATCCTTGTCTTCGAAACAAATGCTAAATGTCAAAGAAGGGAGGTTGCATGGCAAGTGTTTGTAGGAATGTCGTGCCGAGAGTTGGTCTCTTGGAAGGGACAGATCTCAAACAATGCACATATTGGATTTTCTAGAAAGGCTCTGGGAAACTGTTGCGAGATGCAGGGTCCAGCCATCGTCCAACCTCTCCTCAGACCAGCAGAAATTGGAGCAGTAAGCTTTAGAGAGGCCCCGTCCTCTTTTAAGCCATATCTAGTGATTAAAGTTGAGTGCTTCCCTACGCAGGGAACTAAGAAACAGGCACAGGATGTGCCTCTAGCAAGTTGGGCTTGCACCAGAGTCCTCCCGTCTCAGATTTGCAGAGGAAAGCAGAATCTGGGGTACTCTGCTTCGTTCCAGATCCTAATTGTGCTCCTCTCGGGCAAAACTCTGCTTCAATGGGTGATCTCTTCGGATCAAGTGCAGGACCTCAAGCAAATACTGGATTTTAGGATGGGGATTCCCTCTACTTTTCAAAGGCTCCTCTTCAAAGGTAAATAGCTTGAGGATCACCTGCCCCTTTCTTTTTACGACATTCAAAGAAATGCCTCCATCATTCTTTCCCTTCGTTTGAGAGGGGGAGATGTTGGACAGTCTTCTTCAGCAGCAGCGGTTTCCTACAAAGATGTTGTCCATGCTCAGAAGTCCAAGAATACGGCTCCACCAGCCCAGGCTCCAAAACCTTTTTTGGTGGACAAGCTGGAGGAAACCCCCTCCATCGAAATAATACATCCTACGATGGATAGGCAATTCCAGTTGTTTGCAGAATTAGGCATTATCTGCAGGTTCAATGGGCTTTGGCCACACACAACAGATCTCTACAAATGGATTCACTCGAACTGGACCAACAACTGCAAGGTTCTTCTCTGCTCAAAAGGCTTCTTCATTGTAGTTTTTGTTGACGGTGAGGATTATCAAAAAGCATTAACTAAAGGTCCCTGGTTTTGGGACTCAGTGGGGCCATTCTTAACCCCTTGGTTCCCAGACTTCGATCCTTCCACAGCTGTCATCACTAAACTCCCCATCTGGGTCATACTTCCTAATCTCCCGGCTCCTTTATGGCACTTTTCTGTGTTTGAAGGAATTGGTAATTCTCTAGGCCGCTTTCTAGCCACGGATACTTCTAGAGGGGAAAAAGGCATATACACCTTTGCCAGAATCTGCGCAGAAATAGACATGAGTAAAGGACTTCCAAATCAGATCATTCTCAAATATGGAGACTTCCACTGGATTCAGACCCTGAATTACGAGAATACAGCGTTCCGCTGCAGAAATTGCCATCTCCCTGGGCACCTTCAAAGATCGTGTCCAGCGATCCCTGCCCAAAAGAAGAATGTCGCTCCTAAGCCGAAATCCAAGAACTGGAAACCTTTTGACCCGCCCCCCATGGACGATTTTGATTCCAGCTCAGATGAAGAGGATGTGGACGTGGACGGTATGGACGCTTCTCTTGCACAGGATCCGGTCTCCACAGGCCCTGAGGAGATCACTGTCCCACCTCTCTCGCAGAAAAGATCTCTCGAGACCTCTCCTTCAGATTCAGGCAAGGAGATATCTCCGTCATCACAGCTTAGTTTGCAAATCATACCAACGCAGCAGGATCATCTTGGTTGGGTCAAAGTTGGTAAAAAGAAAGGAAAAAAGGTTTGAATAGAGTATTCCACCAAAGTTGGGTTGGATCCTCAGTAGGGCTCTCGTTTCTTTGTTTCATCGGGTTGTTTCTTGTTTAGCACTGCTCTCTTCTTGTCTACTCCTCGAGGCCGAGGTGGATGGTCCATCCTTTCCGTCTGCCTGTTTTTCTTTGGGGTTCTGTAGGAGGTCCTTTGGTCAAGTTGTTATGTTCCAAGCTGAGCTTCGGGCTCTTGTTTGCCTGGGCAGACCTTTTGTAAAATATGTTTTATTTTCTTAATACAAAAAGCTGACTTACAAAAAAAAAAAAAGATAATAAAAAAATATTGATCTCAATATAGTAGAGATGTTGTAATTTTTATCATTTTCATAAAAACATAAAATTAATAATTACATTTATATTTGAAATTATAATTAATAATTAATAATTAAACCAATCTAGATCCATCTTAACTATGGATCTACTAAAGGCCGAGAGGAATAAGATTTCTTGAGATCAAAACTTATTTTAAAGTAAAAATATATTTGAACCCTTGGGCGCGCTTGGTAGACCAGAATTAAGATGAATCTAGCTTGGTAAATATATAATTTATATAATTTACGTGTTATAATATTAAAATTAAAATTAAAAATAGCAAATATATATATATATAGTTCATATTTTAATTTTTTTATTTATTTTATTATTTATTAACTTATTAATTTATATCATACACACATAAATTATATAAATATATCTATTTATCGGCCTAGATCCAGTTTAATTTAGGGTCTACCAAGCATCCAAAGAGTTTAAATATCTTTTCACTTTAAAAGAGGTTTGCATCTCAAGAAACCCTATCTGTAAGGGCCTGCGGTTCATGCAACGAGCAAGGCACTCCACCGAGTGAAGGATAAGAGGAACCGCGGTTAAACGGAAAAGACACAATGTCCAAAGTGTATGAGCGAGTAGTTGGTCATGTGTTTATAAGTGGGTGAGCTGGTCACTCGACCCGCGGGCTAACCAAACGATGTGCGATGGTGGGGTTGCAAAGGTGGGCAATCCCACGAGTTGGGCGGGCTGACCCAACCTTCAGGCAAGACATTGCGACATGAACTAGTCGGCTAGGCATTGTAACATGGGTCGGTCGGGTGGAATGACCCACCACCCAACCATATACATAAGTGGGCGGGTGGAAAACAAAATCAAGCAAAGTTTGAACAGCAAAGTTCAACGAGCCAGTGAGGAGGTTGAGCGAAGTGCAAAGGACGAAGCTGCAATGTGAAGGCAAGAGGTGACTGCGGTTTGAATGCAGGTCATGCACCTGCACAACAGGCAAGTCGACATGAGCATCGTTCAGGATGAAACGAGGGCGACTCAACAGGGCTGCATGCTGGGTGCGCCTGCATGACGATTCGGGTAGATGGGTGAACTGCGGAAACGGTGAAGGCATTTGGGTGGAAGCTTGGTGAGTCAGGCGAGGGTTACACAATGGGTGCACTCGCCGATGAAACGAGCTGAACGGTGAATGCCAAGTGAATTGTGTGGTGGGTAGTCGTGCATAAAGAGCGTGCGGACGGGCGACCTTAGTAGGGCATGCCATGCACGATGACACGGTGGACGTGCAGACAGGCGACCCGGGTAGGGTGCTTCGTGCATGACGAAATGAAGGAGTGCCAGTTTGAGAAATGAAGGTGTGACTCGTGCGAAGGGCGCCCGGGTGTGGCGACAAGGTTATGATGAGGAGCGCCCAAGTTGGGCCAACGACACAACGAAGTGGAAAATCGACTAAGTGTAAAATTTGGATTTCTTAAGGTTTAACTTTCATTTTTGAAAAGGTGGAAAATTATATATATTGATATTTGGGCAGACTCATATTGCAGGGAGTTGCCCCTCCCTGTATACTGTTGTACAATTGTATATGTGTTAATTGCTGTGGATAATGAATGTGTATGGGTGTTCATTTGTATAAAGGACAAATATAATACTTGGTAACGAAAAATAAACTAAGTATGGAATGTTAAGGCATAGTCCATGAACATAAGTATTGGTGAAAAGAAAGTGTTCGATGGTGCTACACCTCGCTATAGTGCGGTTGGAAGATTATCATTGGTGTAGGGGCGTGACAGTCGGTATCGGAGCTGATGATCAGGAAGCTAATCAGGTTGACGATGAAGTGTTGATCCCACTACACTATCGCGACAGTTGGTACAGAGCTAATTCAAGTTTTGCAGATAGTGACAGACAACTGATCTCACTACACTATCGTGCAGTTGGTATCAGAGCTGGTCCAAGTTTTGCAGAAACTTGGTGAAGTGACAGTCGGTATGAAAGCTGGTGTATGATAGGTGGAATCAAGAGTTAGTTCGAGTTGCAAGAAAGTGGAATGGCAAGGATGGTAGAAGGAACTATGGTAGGTGAATCTAGCCATAATGCAAGTGAAACTTTCTAGTATAAAGTGTTGGAACAAGTGAGTAAATGGAGTTCTGAATGGGTTTCGATGAAGGCCGAGAATATGAAGATCCAGGAAGGCTACTCGAAGCTGAGAAAAGAACTTGGAGGACTCGTGGACGAATGTGGAAGTATGATGGATGTTGAACTCAGGAAACTTGATGAGGAGATCCAAAAGAATGGTCTAAGTCCTCAAGACCTCTTGGAGGAAAGTGTTCGACAAAGGGAGAAAAGTACCATGGTGGAGACCGAAGTCAAGCAGCTTGAGGATGAGATGAAGAAGAAACTTCCTAGTAAGAAGGTTTTTGTAATTGAGAATGATGAGCTTGACTACATTGGCAGACTATGGGACTACTAAAACAATCAAGCAGATGTTTGGAAGCTTAGTTCTATGGAAGCCGTAAATGGGCACTTGGTTGGTGCACTTGAGTAGGATCCGATGGAGGACAAGCTTGAAGAAAGTCAAGTTGAGCCAAGATCGAATTGCTTAGAAGAGCCAAGCAAGGAAGTAAAGTACCTTAGGAGAGATGTCAAGTTGGAACATAAACCAATGGAAACTTCTGAGGCCGAATTCTTGAAGAAGGTTGTTGATGTGAGACACAAGATAAAGCCCACAGAAGGAGGTGATGCCTTGAAGCTGAGTTTTGTGTAGGTGACCGTAAAGGGCAAGAGATTTGCAACTTTGGTGGATATGGGGGCTACTCATAGCTTCGTGAACAGGGAAGCAGCAAAGTCTTTTGGGAAGAAAGCTAAGATGGAGAAAGAGTGGAGTGCTTTCAAAGCAGTCAACTCTACCATGAAAGTTGTTACTGGTGTGATGGAGAACACTCAGGTGAGAGTGGGCTCGTGATTTGGCAAGTTGGACTTGAGGATCATGGACATGGATGATCATTCTATGGTATTGGGGAAAGATTTCATGAAGCTTGCACAAGCCATACCAATGGTGGACTGGGACATTCTCTTGATCATAGTTGAAGGGAGAACTATGTTGGTTCTGATGAATAGAAGGAGTTAACAATGTAAACTTTGAAACAGGAACTATAAACTCAAAATGGGAACTCTGGCCAAAAAACCCCAAAAAAAAATCAAAAACAGTGTTAAAAACAAAAAGTGTGTATACTGGAACGATGTTTTTATTTTTTAGGCGTCAATTTTGAACATGTTTTAAAAATGGCAGTGAGTACGAAATTTACTATGAAATTTTCATGCAAAATATAGCTTCAAAATGAAAGTGATGATACTGGAACAATGATTTTTTTTTTAGGGTCAATTTTCAAAACTTTTAAAAAATGCTAATAAAACCAAATTTTTATGTCTCAAACAAAGTTGTTTATGAGGAAAAAACACATTAATGTTTTTGGTAGAATATCATTTTTCTTTCCTAAGTATAAATTTAACATTTTTTCAACCATAACATGCTAGATACAAAAGAAATTGAAATTTTTTCAACTATAAAAATAAAAAACCATGACATTATGAACAAGTTACATCACTAAATGAATTCAAAAGCCATTATTTGTACACTGAATAAAACATACATTATATCTCTAATTTAATATTGCATTGTAGATATTTTAAACAATAAAATTTATCATAATTAAGACATATAATCCAACAACATAAAAATGCCTCATAACTTCTCATTTAACACCATATGGAAAACATTAATTTTATTTCAAGATACGATGCATACATCAGTTATATAAAATGTCTTAAACAATTATTCAAAATCACTCATATTTTCTTTCACACCATCAGAATTCACATCTTCAGATGAGTGATTGGGTGCTGACGAAGATTTTCCATATTCTTCTCTTTCATCAACCAGTGCCCCATCTGAATCCACATGCATGCCCAACATTTCAGGTTTCAAAATTATTCTAGATCTACAACTAGTTTCAGCTGACTCCCATGTCAACATTGTTCCTTCTGGTAACAATCGTTTAAGAATATCTATCGTCTTGAAAAGAAGAGTTCCTCTCTTTGTTAAATTGAAATCATAAACAAGTATGTCAACATCCTCCAATTTTAATATGTCTGTGCGGCGGCGATTTATATTTGTACCCTTTCTTTTTCTTTTTTCGCCATTTTTTTTGTCAACTACCATCTCTGGCTTATACACACCATTGAATGGGTGTGTATTTGTGGCATACCAATGTACTTCAGCACTTGTAACATCCTAATTTTCTGTAAAGATCTTTATAACTTTAGCTACCCAAAATGGATAGCCATTGGGATCTCCATCTACTAGCACTGCAATCATGCAACCCTCCTTAATATCCTGTATTGAACCCCTATAAAGGTCTTCCATGGCTTCACGTTGTGCACGAGATCTTCTGGAACCAATATACATCTCTCTTTCCGCTGGCTGTGAAGAATTAATAATACATTGAGATTGTTGTTGTTCAACAATGTTTACTTCCTCATGTTCATTCGACACATTTTGTGGCCAAATAAATGGATTTTTCAAAGGTATATCTTCATTTGTTGTTGTTGAAATGATATCACTTTGATTATGAAAAATGACTCCCACCAAACTAAATCAACAATGTCAAAGTACTCATATGTATATCTAATACATTTTTTAATTTCTTCCAGGCAATCAGAATAATTTATATCTCTGTTCTGTCTACGTGCATTCTGAACTTCACCAACTGATTGTAATAACAATATTTTTGATGCGAATATTGGATGATCTGGAATGAACTTCAAAAATTGCAAACCTGATGACGGTGCCCATTCTGTAGTAGTTGAATACTTCTTGCTCCATATTAGTGTTTTCCCATCAATTTTTTTGATACGAAATTGATGTTGGAAGCTAATGTCATTAAGTTGTTCAATGCATTTCCCCTCACCATATGATCACAGAATAAAACTTCGCATGTCAACATTTTCTTCCAACACATCAAAAGTAGGCTCTAGCATGTATGATTTCTTAATACATTCAATTAGTGATGGCAAGCTCCCAACTTCCTTCCTCCTCAATGTGACTGAAAAATGATTGAACATCTGATCAATATGGTCATGAGTGTGCCCAACAAGGAGGAGACCAACCTTTACCTTTTGAAATATTCTCAATTCAACAAGCATCTTTAGATATCCAAAAACAACCTGATTTTTGTTTTCATGGCAATTGTTGTCCAATTGTAGGTACACAACTTTAGGAATATTACTAGACCAATGAGAAATCACGTCATGAATTATGGTTATGGTCATATTTTCATCATTATGAATATTTGGAGCTGTGAAGTACACCTTTGGCAACATTTTCCCATTGAAGACCATACAACCGACCAAGTGATACTGAATAAAATTTTCCTCCTGTAAATTTTTGGGTGTGCGAACAAAATGTGGTAAAAGTGTTTTCTTCTGGTCCATACCATCAATTATCAAACCCAAATATTTATTCGGATTATGATAATACTTCTTTCGATGCTTGTACAACTTCTTCCTTTCATTTGTTTGTTGTTTGTGATGCTCCTGAAGTTCTTTAACAATTAAATCTACACAACATAAAAGAAATTCATTAAGAAATATGTTTTCATAGTTGATGACTATACAATTTTAAAAGTTAAACTTATGAACGCTTACCTCTTTCTGAGCCTTCACATTTGTCCCTTTTTTATTTAAGAGAAGCACATGTACTACAAATCCCCATCCTTGTCTTCTTAGGAATACGAACATTATTGAATTCTTTCTTCCATACCTTCACAAAATATTGATATGTAATAAACTGGCCATATCCCTCAGCACCTTATGCATATTCTTTGTATAAGTTGTAGATTTCTCGTCTTGAAAAATTATCTGGAATATGTATTGTATCTCTATTTGGCATACACTCTCCATGCTTTGAAAAGAAATCTTTCATCCATGACATTGCAGTATTTGATAATGGCCCAAACTATCTTTTATGACGTACTTCTGAATAAAATGTGGGATCCTTTTCCAAATTTTCTTGAATTCTCGAGAGACGAAAATTCCCAATCGAATGAAACATTTTGAAAGCTTTTGTACACAATAATAAATTCCTAATATGATAATCATAACCTGACAATGTAGATTGCATGCAGCCAACTAAATATGAATTTAGCATGCTTTTATTCATTAACAAATATCTCTTCCTGCTTTCTAATGCAAATGTGAAATCCATATGTTTCAAGCAATTTTTTGCGAAACATTCACTCGAAATGAGAGAGCCGTTAGAACTTCTTCTCATCAGATATTCTACTCTACCCCTTGTATAACTAGAACAGCTTGCATTGATACAAAAAGGTCTGCTCCTACTCCTCGATACAATATTTCTTGGCAACATCTGCATCATTGGATCATCATTTTTATAAGGATTTTCATCATGATTAAGAGGAATGTTATCCACAGTATGATCAGCTCTGCTTTTCAAATATTGACTTAGAGGATACTCTTCATCTTCCCCTTCTTCAGGGCTACTATCATAGTCCTCAGAATTCAGACTGAATGGAAAATTTGACTCGATGTTCGATGGATATTCTTCCTCATGTGCATTGTCAATGCTACTCTCATAGTCCATAGAATTAGGACTACGTTGAAAATATGATTGTTTAATTATTGAAGATGCTACATCCTGTCCTTTGTCATTGCTACCTTTATACTCATTAGAATTAGGACTAAGTGCATCATCCTGTCCTTCATCACTGCTGCTCTCATAGTCCTTAGAATTAGGATTAAGAGGACATTGTGACACTCCATTCTTTTGAAATTCATCATCACACTCTTCATAATTGTTGCTCTCATAGTCCTTAGAATTAGGACTAAGTAGACATCGTGACACTCCAATCTTTTGAAATTCATCATCCCGCGCTTCATCACTGCTGCTCTCATAGTACTTAGAATTAGGACTAACTGGATACTGTGACACTCCATCTTTTGAAATTCATCATCATGCTCTTCATCACTGCTGCTCTCATAGTCCTTAGAATTAGGACTAAGTGGACACTGTGACACTCCATTCTTTTGAAATTCATTATCACACTATTCATCACTACTGCTCTCATAGTCCTTAGAATTAGGACTAAGTGGACACCGTGACACTCCATTCTTTTGAAATCGCCATCATGCACTTCAATATTGTTGCTCTCATAGTCCTCAGAATTAGGACTAAGTGGACACCGTGACACTCCATCCTTTTGAACTTCACCATCATGCTCTTCAAAACTGCTAGTCTCATAGTCCTCAGAATTAGGACTAAGTGGACATCATGACACTCCATTATTTTGAACTTCACCATCATGCTATTCATCATCGCTACTTTCATAGTCCTTAGAATTAGGACTAAGTGGAATCTATGACTCTTTATTTATTTGAAATTATCCATCCCCTCTTTCATCAGTGCTGCGCTCATAGTCTTTAGAATGAGGACTAAGTGGAAGAATTGACTTTCTATTCATAGTGGAAGAATTCCCGTTATATTCATCAATATGAATAGAGTTGTTACGTGATGAAGATGTTGATGGTGTATAAATCAAAACTTCACTATTAGAACGATCCATCCCTTTCAAATAGAAGATGTTGAATGATACAAATGGAGTCTCCTAAGGATATTATATAGCTTAAAGAATGAAATTTTCCCTCCAAAATTATTCCCTCCAAAAAGTTTCGCGAAATTATTTCCCTTCAAAAATTTTCGCGAAAATGTTTCCCTCCAAAAAGTTTGTTAGATTTATTTACCTTCATTATTTTATTCTACAATTTATTGAAAAACGTACACTAAATTTGTTTATGAAATAAATCACTAAAATTAAAATTGTAAACTACAACTTGTACATTAATTATTCTAATAGTTAAAGTATATAATATTTACTAAACAATTGATTTTTTTTATAATATATTCTAAAACAAATTAATCCCACATTCAATCCATTGTAAAACAATTCTACAATATTCGCTTTATAATATTTTAAAACAAATTATCCCACATTAATCGTACGGAAAAACATCTCCGTAATTTCACTTATATATTAAATTTCATTATCACTATTACTCACGTCACATCCAGGTTTTCTAAAGTTCGTTGAAAGACTCGTGAATTTGTGGAGTAGCTATATTGCTATCAACAACATATTCAACGAAGAATTCTCGCAATTGAAAGGTAAGTTCAATTTTTTTCCTTCAAAATTTTCATATTAAATTAATTTAATGAAGAAGATTTTTTTTTTAAGTTAATAATTTTTCTGAGCCAAAATAACAATTACGTCCATCGTGAGCATGGTGGGCCCGATCAAACTCAATCACCCAATAGCCATGGATGGGCCATCGTGGTGTCACGCGGTGGGCGGGGAGGTCGGACGGGGTAGGTGGACGGGGGGTAGAGGGAGGACGCTGCAACCCGACTCACCCCCTATCACCAACCCCCCATTCTCGACACTCTAACCTCCTTCAACCACACCCCATGCCCCTGCCTCCTTACCCCCTCTCCACATCCCCACATGACTCGTCAACACTCCCATCCCTACCCGCACCTGCCCCCTCACTCGCACGCCCTACCCATTATCCACCACGTCACCTCACGTGCCCTCCCCACGTGGCGACCCTCTGCACCCCCTCACACTCCTCCCTCTACCCCTGTCCACCTACCCCACGTCAACC
>APFE031145626.1:0-37891 GCA_000404065.3 Pinus taeda
TCTCCAAGTGGAATCAAGAACTATCAGAGAGAGGACACTAATCAAAATCCTAGAAGCTGACTCACCCCCTACAATCATATATATATGGATCCCTCATAACAGAGATCTAGAGGCTGGAATCTTGTATCTTGTAGAGAAGTGTTGTTGGTTTTCTGGTGTAACATCATGGTGTTGGGTGATCTAAGCTTTACTTGAGGTGAAGAAGGGCTTTCTTTATAGAGGATGATGTTGGGTCAGAACAATTAGTTGTAATCCTCTTGCTATTCTTGATATTAATAAAGCTATTCAAGATTTCCTCCACATTTGTGTATGTTTGATTGTATATGCATTTGTGTGGCTAATACATATATGGTCTTGTGTTGTTTATGAATATAGATCTTTGTTCTTCGATATTATTATGGTACTTTGATTCTATACGTGCTCTCTGAAGCTGTGTAGACAAAGAAGGAGCGGCAAAGATCTATCGAGAAGGAGAGGAACCGAGTAAAGAACCAAGCGCAAGACAAAAGTTGGTGTCCTTTGTTCCCCTCTTGTCTATTTTTCATAAAGGAGAACGAAAGTAGTTTTAACTTGTTTGTTTCTAAGATAGCTACCAGTCTTAGTTGGAATAGCAGCTCTAAGTGGACACTATTCTCGGTAACAATTATCATAAATGACTTCACAACATTCTCTAGAATTCCCTTCAATCTCATCTGATGTATCAAAACAAGAGGGAATATGAAGCACATGTTCATTAATGCCAAAAGAATGTTCAATGAATGATTCTCTATCTTGATACAAACAAATTTGAAATTCATTTATATTAGCCTCTCTGTTTTCTAGAATAACATTAAAGCAAAGAGGGGATAGATTTCTATCAGCAAAAATATTAGGATAAAGGTGAAAATGAGAATCAAAAGAAATGAATTTAAAAATATCTCTATTTGTGAATTCTTGTGCATTTTCTTCATTGCAAATTTCAGGTTCTAGATTATTTACTTGGTTAATTGTGCTTTCTTGAAGAATGTTCTTTGGATGCTGTGAATTTTATATTTGATCAACATGATCAAATTCACAAATTTGCACAACATGTCGCATATTATTGGAAATTTCAATTTTTTGGTTGTACTTGTTGATTTATAATTTGGTTTTTTGAATTTAATTCATAGTGATTTTCAGATTTCATGGTTGACGGTCCTTCAATTTCATTATTGATTTCTTCTTGTAGTTGTTTATCAAATTCTTGCAAGCTTTGTGATAATGGTTCATCAGCATGATTATCATTAACACTATAAGATGTGTGTACTAAATTTAGGAATTTATAATATTTCCTTAGGCCACCTCATCATGATTAATATGCACCTCTAAATTAAATTTTTTGATAATGTTACTAGAAGTTGAAGGAGAGTCATCAAAGCTTGCAATTGTTTCATATGGATTTGAAATGGGAGGACGACAACATATATATTCAAATCAATATATCAATTCATTTGCTGAAGGTATATCTTCAGCTTTGAATCTCAATAAAATTAATTGAAATCTAACAGTAAAATGTAAGAGAGATTTATTTCAAACCTTCGTAAATCTTCAAATTCATCACATACTTATTCACAATCATATCCGTCAATTTGATAAAGGAACATTGTGATAAATTGATCCCAACTTTGAATAGAGGCAACTGGAAGAGATTGACACCAACTTCTGGCTTTTCCTAAGAATGTAAGAGTAAAAATTCTGCATATAATATCTTCATCAATATCATGATAAGCAGAATTTGAATTTTTTTTTTAATAAATTGCAAGGAATGATTAAATGCAGAAGCATTCCTCTTACCATTAAATTTTACCTTTGGCAAGTGTCTTACTATTTTTGGTGGAGTATTGACAGATGCACATCTAGAGATACAACTACAAATTGAAAGTTTGAGAGGAGCCATTGTGATAAAATAAAACCTTAAAATAAAAAAACTCCAAAAGAAAAGAAATCTTCAAGCCCTCCTTCTAGTGCCAAAAATGTTTATCGACAAAAATGTCCTCCGTCAACATTAGGGGATATCACTTGGTTAAGAACTTAAGGCAAATCCTTTTCTGTTGAAGATGGTGGTTTCAACTGGTTATGGGTCTAGTTACACTATTATCTAAGACTAACCTAAAACTTATCTAATACTAATCTAACCTAAACTAAGAGTTAACCTATCCACATCATAGTATGTTACATTTCCTTTATATCGATCTTTAAAGATGTAAATTAAAGGAATAGATCAACACAAAGGTTTGATAAAATTAAAGGTTGACCAAACCATAATTAAATGATTTATTTGCCTCTTTAAGAGAAGATGTGATGTAGATATAAATATACAAATGTAAGACTAATCTAAAATATGAAAAATCTATCTTTAACTAGAATGGGATAGTTGTCTCCCAATCCGAGAGAAAGTTAACTAAAACATAGGGAAATAATGATATAATTCATCATATGATTTTGTATTAATTAAAAGAAGTAGTTCACATTAACTAATACAAATAAAATCAAAATAAGCTTGCAAGAATAATAAGTAGTTATCAGTCACCACAAGAATACTTCAATAACTTAAGATTAGTTCTGATCTCATTCTACCTTGCAAAGATAGCTTTAACAAAGTTTCAACAAAAAAATCTCAATGAAACAACAATAGTGCCTAATATCAAAGAAACATAATATTGTTTAGAATAAATATCAAAACCAAAAATGAAACTTTAATAGTGAGACAATAATCCTACATTCTGGTAATAGTACACAAGCATAAGAATTAATTAAAACCTTGTCAAAATTTTATTACCACAGTTATGAGAGTAGCTCTAACCCTTAATGGAAGTGCTTGCTGCTTGCAAAGTCCCTTTATAATAGAGCCATAACTTCTCTACAATATCTACAATAAAACTCTTTGCACTCTACAATAGTGCGAAAGAACAAAAAAAATTATTATAGAGCCCCCTGTGTGTGATCGCAACCTCTCCAATATTATTGAAGAGACAAGAAGTTTATATAGAGTTTCAAAGTTAACTGATCCCTTCGGTTTCTCAACAAATGAGAAATATAAAGTAAATGAATCTGGAGGTTTTTCATTTTTTTGAATCACAAGCTGAACTTAGAAGATCTCAGAAGCTTCATTTGGATTGGATACAAACAATCTTCGAATGAGTGGAAGGGTAGTTTCCAACAAATTTTCCGAATAGCCTTTTTCAACAACCTCCGTCTTTCTTTAGCACTATAGTGGTTCAACTGCTGAATTAAAATCGGAAGAGAAAGTTCTTTTAGAATCTATCCTACAATCCAAATACAACAAAGAAATCAATGTTTTACAAATAATTTGAATCTAAACTAATCCCAATGATAAATAGCCTGAGACCATTAACAATGACTTAGTCAAAACTTAATAATAAAGACTAAATCTAAGTGTGGCAAATGGAAAATGTAGATGAATATCAGAGGTTTTGAGTATCGAAGATTTGACATAACACAGTATGCAAAATTTGCGATATATGGAAAGTTCCTATGAGGAGAATATGCGATATTATATTAAATCATTGTGATAAATCCCATTGGATCTGCAACCAAATCGACGATCGAAAGATTAATTCATATCAGCAATTTTAAATATGTACCATTCAGAAGTTCCAATATGAGAGCGAATGCGACATTCCGATTAGACCATCGTTAATATGTATATCGGGTCTGGATATCGGAGACTGGCAGATATCGTAAGTCGGAGGGCATAAGCACATTGGGACATCAGAGATCGGAGGAATTTGAATAGTAGAGATCAAAGATCGAAGGGATTAGATTATCGGAGATCAGAGATCGGAGGGATTGACATATCAGAAATCAGCGCGACATATAACAAAAAATCTGATATGAGGGATTCTCTGATATAAGGGAGTGGAGGAGGGTTACATGGTATGTGGTTCCTCCGTAATACTTCAACCATTTTATAATATTTATCACCTAAAACTATATTAATTTGTTTGTATTAAAGTAATTTGTCATATGGTTCAGATTTTATATTTGTATGTTTATTAAAAAGGGATAAGCCACTTACCACATTATAATGATGGTCAAAGCAGGCCTCCACTCATCTTCAATCTTTTTCTGTGTCATTGCTGCAACAACTGTGTTTGGGGCATTTTAGATGCGGAAACTGAGTGCTCCTGCAGGAAATTTTCTGCCATATTTCCTCAAATTTATTAATAATCATATATAATCTACGATTTTTGATCTGCCGCGAAGGGTTCTACCACGATCTACCATTATGGGTTCCACTGCAAGGCGATCTACCATTTTCAATCTGCTGCGAAGGGTTTTGGTTATTTATTTATAGTGGATGTGGAAATTTGATCCGCACTCGTTGTTTAGGTGAGTTCTGGTTAGTCACCGGCATCTGAAAATTTTGAGTGAATAAGTTTGTTTGCACATTTTCGATTCTAGATCTAATCTTCTGCAGCTAGATCTAGATCTAGGCGGCTAGGTTCTAGATCTAATCTTTTGCAGTGAGATCTAAATCTAATCTTATCTTCTGCTTTATTTCTCTATGGCTGGGTTCTATGGGCAATTCAAATATGGCTCCCAGCTTCGCGAAAATCGTTGCTAGCTCATCCGCTTCTGTAGGGCAAGCTCCTGCCCATATCGTTAGTGAAGCCCTAGCTCCCACTGTCTAGGTGGTCCAGGCCTCACTTAATGAGGCTTTGAAGTTTTCCGAAAGTGCCCTAATCTGTCGATTCAATGGTTTTTGGCCGTGACTGACAACTCTCCACAATTGGATCTCGGAGGTATGAAGCCTATCATTTCTGATGAAATTAATATCTACCCCTGTGTTAAGGGTTTCTTTATAGTAGATTTTGAAAATCCTGAAAGCAGACAATGTATTCTAGATTCCGGCCCTTGGTTTTGTGAAAAATCAGGCCTATTCATGAAGCCATGGAACCCATCATTCGATCCCTCTACAATAGTCATAACTTCAACACCAGTTTGGGTGAGATTGCCAAGCCTACCTTTGCATCTCTAGAATCTTTCCTCGCTAAAATCCATTGGAAATGCAATTGGGAAATTTTACTGCAGGTGCCCAGAAATAGAGGAATATGGAAGAACCACCTATGCACGCATCTGTGTGGAAATGGATTTCAGCGCCAGATTCCCAGCTGAAATAAACTTAAGAAGTAAAGACTATGTGTGGAATTAGAAACTCGATTACGAAAGTGTCTTCTTCAGATGTTGATCTTGATTTGAGACAGGGCATCTAGCCAAAAATTGCCCAAAAGCCTCCCAGAAAAATTCTGCTAGAAAAAACCACCATATATCTACATGGTGGGAGGGAGCACAAAAAGAACACTACACTGTCTTCAAAGAAGAATACTCTAGAGAAAACTCTGAATCACAAGAAATCGGGTAGGAAAGAAACAACTCTCAAGACAGGCAGGGAGAAAGCCCCGCCCAACAAATCAACAGTTATGAGGATTCGACCGCACAAAATAAATCTTCATTTAACAGCGAAGTAGATCTCCTAGACCAAACTTCTTCTCCGAATATATTTAAAAGGACGAACACAATAGATCGCGAAGCTAAGACACTAATGTCCCAAGAACCAGAAGAGATGAAGGGGATGAAAGATAAAGGAAGTTGGAAGACCATAGAGAAAAAAAAGAAAGCTACAACAACAATCTCGCTAAGAAAGACGAGGAGCCAGATAATTAAAAACTAAGAAAATTATAGGTACGATAGACCAATTTGGTCTCAATGGATGTTAACAATCATTATCATCATCATCATCATCAATATCATTAATGTATGAATCTTGGTCTCGGGGGCTATGTTTTATTCATTAGTCTGTATGTTTAAAACAAAAACTTATTTAGAAAGTTTATTAACAAACAAAATTAATCAAAATTAGGCAAACTATAAAAATAAAACAAGTGTAAATAAAAAGAAAATTAGACTTGAAATGAAGAAATCACACTCAAACCCTACATGCAATGCAAAAAGGGTCCCCATGTCTATTATGATAGAATAAAATGGGGGTGTTCTGTTTTCACTACAACATAACCATTATGTAAATGTCACCAAGGAATCAACTCACATGGTTTAGGTTCTTTGTACTTCCATAAATAATAGCTCTCATTGTTAGAAAATTAGTCTAGGAATTGAAATGCTATTGTAAAAAAGAAACACATGCATAAAATCATAAATAAATAAAGTGAAATCACCTATAAAGTGTGTCTAGATGCATAAATAAATAAAAACACATAAAAAATGAAAGATTACCAAACTATACAATGCTATGTTCTTATGGAGTGAGATTTTCCTCCCATAACAAGGAACAAAATTGAAACTACAATACAATAACTCAAACCAAATCACTCATGACCAAAAAACTAGAAAACGACAATTCATATAAGAACAAGATCTCATGAAATATTTATATTATGCCATGATTGTGTGACCTGTATGCTCTAAGAGTCATCTCCTTGGACTGGAGATGACACTATCTTTTATATATGAGCTTAATTGAAATATAAATAACAAATATCTAAATATGGATCCACTTGATGATAGGATATTCTCAAATGGTTATAAAAAATATTTGAATATAGATCCACTTGCGAATATTCTCAAGTGCTTACAATAAATTCCTAAGTATAATTTGACTCAAGGATAAAATATCTTAAAGTGGTTACACCAACTCATAAATAATTCCAAGATTCATATTAATTGCCAGCATATTTTGGAATGGCATTAATTGCAAAATTTGAAATAAGTTATGTGAGTTATAACTAGCTCAAAATATGTTCTCAAACAATTATTATTAGTGTTGGACACCTTGTATCCATGACATATACATGAAAGATAGTTAATTCTATAATAAAAACAAATATTCACACATGGACACATATAAATTTGTCTTCCAATTATTAAAATGATGAAATATATTCTGTATTATCTTCTCCAAGTGTCTATATGATTGGCAGTGGTCAATTTCCTCCACCATGGTATGCTAAATCTACAACACATGGATCTACAAATACTTTGTGCCATTAACTCAGACTTTTGTTCAACCTTTTATCTTGTGGACCCATAACATAATAATATAAAGTAATATCCTCCCAAGACTTGTTGCGAAATGAGTCATTACTTCAAAAATAAATACATAGTACATTATTTCTCTCTAATGATCATCATAATTCGATGAAATACTAAAAAATGTAATGGGAAATACTTTGAGTCTAGATCATGGATATAAGCATTAAAATGGGCTAATATAAGGTTTTGGGTAAACAAAAAAGGGATAACAATTAGAAAAAAAGGATGTCAAAATATGGTAATTTTATGACTCATCATTAACTTCACCACTTACATTGCAATATCTATTAACTTCACCACTTACATTACAATATCTAGGCATTTCATAAAATAAAAAACCTTAATTCGTTATCCTTCATGGATTATAACCCTAATTTCTTAAAAAAAATATGAAAGAATTATAAACATAAGAATAATAATGGCACCTTAGAAACCTTTAACCATGAAAACAAGTGTAAGATGCACCTCTCTCTATCTCACTATATTAACTTGACTATTCATAATACAATATTTAGGTATTTCGTAGCACCCAAAATCGTAATCCATTAACCCACATTAGATTACAACCCTAATTCTTAACTAAAATTAGTTTACAATAGGTCAAAAAGGCACAAAATGCACAAAAGAAATGGATCCAAAATTTTCTTTGAAGGGCCAACTGGCCCTTTAAACCACCCTAACAGAGGGTATGATCACCTTCCTAGAACCCGTTTGCATTGGTATCACACCAAGTGATATGTAAACTATCATGGATGTTCTATTGGAATAGTTTGGCACAATAGATCTTAGAAATTGTTTTGACTTAGTTACTGGAGAATCCATAGTACGAACCATTTTCTGTCAACGTTTCAAATCCCAACTGGGATCCATCATCAGGACTTTGTGAATGATGATATTAGAAGAGCTTAATTTAAGGATATAAATAGTTATGAGGAAAGTAGATTTAAGGATCAGTTGAATGTCGACTTGTTTTTTATAATATTTAATTGTAGATTTTTGAATAAATTATATTTACTGATCAGTTAATATATTAATTTTTACTGATGAGTTAATATTTAATTTAAATGATTATTATTAAAATCCTTAACCTTAATGCTTTTTTTTTTTTTTTTTCACTTGCTGGTTCACGGATACCTTGGTCAGTGGGTAGCCGCTACGTCCAGGGGTTTAAATCTCTGAGTGGACGCCACCCGAAGGGCATCAAACACTCCTCGGCCTATTTACTGACCTAACCCCAAGAGCTTTCGGGATTCGACCCTGTGACCTCCCATTGGCGAGGCACTTGAATTTGACCGATTGAGCTAACTCTTAGGGCTCCTTTTACCTTAATGCTAATAATAATCTTAATATTTAACTCATTTAAGCCATTTAATATTTAATATATGTTAACATTAATACTATTTATTTTAATTTTGTATGTGAAATGTTTATTTATTTTTAAAATATATTAGTATTTAATGAATAGAAATATTAGTATATTGTATTAATTATTTAAAACTATATTAATATTAATAATAATTAATAATTAATAATCACTTAATAATTAATTAACAATAAATTAATATTAATAAATTGATAATTAATATTAAGACATCATAATTAATAATTAAAATAGTACCCATTGTTATGAAAAGTTTTAACTAGGATATGTTTTAATTTTTATAAATAGTCTTTACTAATTAATAGATTTATTTAATAGATTTTTAATTAAAAACTTAATAATAATTTTTTTTTAATAATAGTTAATGATAATAGTAATATCTATTATCATAATTATTGTAAATGTTGTAATTATTATTGTTATTATTATACTACTTAAATGGCAGGGTTACTAACTACTAAATATTAGAATAGGAGAGGGATACCTACCTACTGATTGCTATACATGGGATGTGTTGGTGATCTTAATTTCTCTGATCAAGGGAAGCCAACGCCCACTAATCTCCATACCATTTTCTCTGTTCAGATTATGAGGATGTTTGATAATTTCAAGTGCTTCTCTATTTTTTCGCCTATGATGTTGATCTTCCCTTGTGACAATTGAGGCGCTTTCCAAGCAGATATGGTGCTTAGTTTATGTTAGTTTAGGAGTGATCTTTCATTCCTAATATCAGCTCCATGTTCCTTGAGTCTTGTCTGCAAGGAGTGACCTGTTTCACCAATGTAGCTTTTTCCACATGAACAATCTATTTTATAGACTCCCTTAAGTTGATGTTTATCAATATTATCTTTTATAGACCGCATACCTTGCCTAATAGTTCCAGGTGCTAAGAATTGCGTGATTATGTTTTTCTTCCTTAGGATCTTAGCAATCTTATCTGTTACTCCATGAATATAAGGTAGAAATACCCTACCACACTGAGGTTGGTCTTGAGCCTTAGGTTCATGAGGTAACATCCTTCTTTCAACTTTCTCTATGGCTCTTTTAATATCTTGTTCTTTGTAGCCTATACTCTTAAAGGTTGAAACTAAATGCTTCTTCTCTTCACTCAGATGCTTAGAGTCAGAAATTCGAAGGGCTCTGATAGCAAAAGTGTTTAGAACACCAAACTTCTATGCTGGGTGATGGTGGGAATCAGCATGGAGGTAGCTTTCTGTGTGTGTTGACTTCTTGAAAACCTTATGCCCTAAAGAGCCATCCTCTTTTCTGATGACGAGAATGTCTAAAAATGGGATTCTCATGTTTTCTTCTAGCTCCATAGTAAATTTTATTTCAGGAGAGATAGAATTTAGGTGAATAAAAAACTTGTCAAGCTCCGTTTTACCATGTGTCCATTTTATATTGGTATCATCGATGAATTGCTTCCACCAGACTGGCTTTAAAGGGTATGATTCAAGGGCTTTCTTTTCAAAGTATTCTGTGTATAGGTTGGAAACCATTGGTGAAAGGGGTGATCCCAATGCCACACCAGATGTCTACTCATAAAATATTCCTTGGAAGGTGAAAATAGTTGACCTCGAGAAGATTTAAACCAATTTTGCAGTTCCTGGATCAGTAACATATTTTATAACCTGAATGGCTTCATCAAGAGGAATCTTGGTGAATAAGGATACTACGTCAAAGCTAACAAGGATTTCATCACGTTCTATCCTTTCATTTTTAATAAGATTCACAAAGTCATGGGAGTCTTTGATGAGGGAATCAGTATTTCCGATGAGGGGCTTAAGGATTTTAGCAACATACTTAGTGAGTTCATAGGTTGGGGAACCAATGGTATTAACTATTGGTCTAAGAGGAACCCCTTCTTTATGGATCTTGGGTAACCCATAAATTCTTGGGATAGTTTCATAGGAAGGGATTAGTTTCTTCTTTAATTTATCCTCAAGGTTGGAATCTGAAATTGTCTTTTTGACATCCTTCATAATTTTGGGGATGGGATTATTGCTTGGCTTCTTATAATTGCCACATTTTAGGTGTTCATTCATTTTGCATACATAGTCTTCTTTATCCAAGATCACCGCTGCTCCTCCCTTATCTGCCTTAAGAACCACAATTTTATCATTGTTCCGCACAGATTTGAAGGCTCTTTGTTCTTCTTTACTCAAGTTGCTTTTTGGAGTTTTGGCTTTTCTCATAATGAGAGAAAACTATTGTCTCAATGTTTCCCTTTCTTCCAAAGGAAGGTTATTAATCCCATCCTTTATGCTACATATCGAGGTTTTTAAGGGCAACCACAAACCCCAAACCTTTGCTGAGGACATTAATGACTTCAGGACCTAATTTCTGGGAAGATAGGTTGACCACTTTTCTTTTTAGTTTTGTCTCAGAGGTGTTTGCTGAAGACTGACTTCTTTCATTCCGGAAACAGTTGTCCAAACCCTGATTGCTATTGTTAATTCCGGTGCCATCTCTGGCATTACCTAAATACTAATTATGCGTATTATCTAAACCTTGATTGCTGCTGTCATTTACGCTATTATTGATGCAATCATTGTCTAAACAGTTTCCATTGTCGCCAGTATTAAGCGCATTACTTCTGACCACTAAATAATGATTAATGCTGCCATTCGCGTTGCCTAAAACATGATTCTGCGTACTATCAATGTAAACATTTTCTAGATTGTTGTCAATGGTGCCTACGTTATGCGTATTATCAGGGTTTTTGTTAGAATCAACCGTCGTATTATCTAAACCCTGATTGCTGCTGTAATCTGTGCTATGTGAATTATCTACATCCTGATCATGCGTATTCTTGCTGTCTAAATCTAGATTCTGTGTATGATTATCAATGCTGCAGACTGCGTCATGCATATTGCCGTTGTCTATGTCTAAAACCAAATTCTGAATATGATTATTGATGCATTCGTTGTCTAAACAGTTTCCATTTCCGCTAGTGTTAAGCGCATTACCTCTAAACATTAAATTATGATTAATGTTGCCATTCCAGTTGTTTAAAACATGATTATGCATAATACCACTGCAAACTCTATCTAGTTTGTTGTTAATGGTGCCTGTGTTATGCGTATTATTAGCATTTTTATTAGAATCAATCCTCGCACCCAATACTTTGGACTCCTGAAAGTTTATTGGCATTAATTATGTTGTTGAACCTCTGTTTGGCAATGAGTTGTGATTCAGAATGTTATCATTTGCGCTTACTGCTATAGAGCCTGATACTTTTGAGTCTTCAATGGCAATGTTCAGTGTGTCACCTTTGTAATGCGATCTTCTTAATAAATTGGACAATTTCTTGCCCTGCCTTGTTTGAGAAATTTGTCCTTCATTACCGGCTTTCAAAGCAGTCCTGGCATCAATAATAGAATAGAGATTATTGTTGATGTTGCTGGCTAGTTTTAGGTGTGTTGAGAGTGCTAAGCATCCAAGATTATCCAAAGAAGCCCTAACCCTCTTAATTTCTGCCCGAGTTAGAGAAAAGCTTAGTTGAAAAAATGCCTTGCTATTATATCTGTTATGTAATCTATTTAATTTGTGCAAATGGTGGAATGAGATTATTGTCGGGACAATTCTTAAGAAAATGAAGGTCCACAACTCTTCTTGCTATCTTCACTCTAAATTTTTCGAGTAAATGATTTCACTCCAAGTATCCCCTCCATATGGGGACACGATTTTGGATTTAAGACATCTGCGGTTTATACCTTTTGAGTTAGTTAGCAGAGAATCCACAGTACGAACCATTTTCCGTCAACGTTTCAAATTCCAACTGGGATCCATCATCAAGACTTTATGAATGATGATATTAGAAGAGCTTCATTGAAGGATATAAATAGTTATGAGGAGAGTAGATTGAAGGATCAACTGAATGTCGGCTTGTTTTTAATAATATTTAATTGTAGATTTTTGAATAAATTATTTTTAGTGATGAGTTAATATATCAATTTTCACTGTTGAGTTAATATATTAATTTAAATTATTATTATTAAAATCCTTAACCTTAATGCTAATAATAATCTTAATAATAATAACTCATTTAAGAATTTATATTTTATAATACATGTTTAATATAATATTATTAATTTTAATTTTGTATGTGAAATGTTTTATTTATTTTTAAATATATTTAGTTATTTAATGAATAGAAATATTTAGTATATGTATAATATTTAAAATTATATTAATATTATAATAATTAATATATTAAATTGATTATATTATAATGTAATAAATTCAATATTAATAATAATTAATAATCACTTAATATAATTAGCAATAATTAATATTAATAATTAAAATAGTACCCATTTATTATGAAAAAATTTACTAAGATATGTTTTAATTTTTATAAATAGTCTTTACTAATTAAATGATTTTAATTAAAAATTAATAATAATTTTTTTTTAATAGTTAATGTATAAGTATATATATTATCATAATTATTGTAAATATTGTAATTAAAATAATAATAATAATTATTATAATTATTATTATACTTAAATTATTATGGCAGGGGTACTAACTACTAAATATTAGAATAGGAGAGGGATACCTACTTACTGATTGCTATACATGGGATGTGTTGGTGATCTTAATTTCTCTGATCAAAGGAAACCAACTCCCACTAATCTCCATACCATTGTCTTTGTTCACATTATGAGGATGTTTGATAATTGCAAGTGCTTCTCTAATTTTCTGCCTATGATGCTGATCTTCCCTTGCGACAATTGAGGTGCTTTCCAAGCAGATATGGTGCTTAGTTTTTGAGGGGTGCTCCACCAAGGCCGAAGTACGAGATCTTTCATTCCTAATATCAGCTCCATGTTCCTTGAGTCTTGTTTGCAAGGAGCGACCTGTTTCACCAATGTAGCTTTTTCCACATGAACAATCTAATATCATCATTCATAAAGTCCCGATGATGGATCCTAGTTGGAATTTGAAATGTTGACGGAAAATGGTTCGTACTACGGATTCTCCAGTAACTAAGTCAAAAGATATAAACCACAGATGTTTTAAATCCAGAATCTTAGAAAATTATGAAATATTTAATTATTCAATTTATTTTCTTAGACCCAAAATTAATACCTCTTACTTGATCCCAAGATTGTAAACATATATGTACACATGATACTTAGGTTCTTATTCTTATGTATATAAGTGTGTTGGGCTTGTAAGCCAATGTATAGGTATTCTTTGAGGCCAAAGTGCCTATTGGGTTTAGGTTGGATAGCTTATGTGCTAAAAGGTCGACGACCCTAACAATGTAATGATATAAATACATTCATATTAATAAAAATAAAACCATAACTATAGATCATGTAATGACCCTAGACACTATGCATATATGTAAGCATTGTTCTGGTTATTTTATACTTGTGTGGTTACTACAAATGTTTCATGGTTTTATTATAATAAAATAAATGATGTTCCTTTTTGGGATTTACTACAATGATGTGAATATGTCATGATTAAATTCATAATTGTGGTCACTTATGTGAATATTGCAAACATGGTCAAATTCACAGTTATAATTATGTGTGTGAGTAGCATTAATATGTGACACATACACCTATGAAGTAATGCAAATATAATTACAAATATACATGTGTAACATCAATGTTATTAATGTGTAAATGAAATAAAAACCATTTAAGTGGTGCTTGGAGGAGGACCTTAACTAACTGCAGGAAGGCTAACTAATTGGAAACTGAAACCAAGCAATAGAAGAGGGAAGGGAAAAAAACAAAGGTGGGTAGAGGAAATGGAGGGCACTTAAATACTAGTGCTAGGAGTGGACACGAGTGAAAGGAACTTGGTCATGAACACCATACAATAATGAGGGCAAGGAAGACTCACTGAGGACTTAGAATGTTATAGGCCATTTTTTCGCATTTGCTAAATAAGCCTAAAAACCGAATCAATCCACATCTCTGAACATGTTGTCATCATACCTACACAAAGCCCTAAGCATGACTTTTCCAAATGTTTTCATTTATGGGTCTAACTGCTCCAAATTAGTGATTTTAAGCCCCAATGCAACTTTCCTCTTTAGAAATCTACGTTCAACAGCAGGTTGCTCCTTTCTGCCCCAGTGATGATCAACAAAAAATTTCTCCTCTCTAGGGGTGCATTTATCTTAGAAATTTGGGAAAATTAAAAAGAATCCCAAATCTTCCTCTTCCAGAAGAATCTAGGGGTTGTTTCAACTATTTACCTTGGATAAGAAGCTTAAGTCTTATATGATAATACCTTGGAGACTTCACCTCTTATCCCTTGAGCTCATATTCCCCTCTTAAGTGAATCTCAAGCCTATATTTGTAAATGGATAGGAATCCTAAATTACCACTCTCTCCTATATATTTATCGCCTCTCGTATGTTGGCATTATGATACATGTATTTTCCTTGATGGCAACTCTACAGGTCAACTCAGTTTTGATAAGAGGCTAACAGGAATATTTAGAGGTAATAGGGCAGTGTTACAAAGGATCGAGAAGATGGAACTAAGGTCTATTGATCAGAATAAAGAAGTTGAAGGAAGAAGATGATGTAAGAGAAGTTTAAGAGATACACACGGGTTCACTTAGTCCAAGCAGCGTATACATGCAGGTACTAAGAACATAAATAGTGTATAACGTACACACACTCCCATAGAAGGCAAAGCACATACATGTTGAAAACCATGGTTTTGGTCCGAGGTATTTGGTCCAAGGTATCTTTGGACCATGATATTGACCCTAGGTATTTAGTTCGAGGTATTCAATCCGTGGTATTTGATCCAAGGTATTGGTCCTAAGTGGATTTGGTCCATGGTATTGAGAAAGGCCAAAAACTATATAAAGAAGAGAAGATCATGAGGCCAGATGTGCAAGTGAATAAGATTCTAATGAATACTTCTATCTGAATTATATTTTATGTTGCAAGATTATGTTTGGGAATGGATCTGAAATATTTATGTGCATCTTGAGTTCAATATTGGATTAGGATCATGAGACCTGAAATGAATTATTCTTGAATGATTTGATATTGGTTGAGGCTAGATCTGATGTTTTCCGTCTGTTTTATTCGTTATCTATCATGATCTGGGTTTGTCTGAAGTCTGGAATTGCAGCAAAGTTCCGAGTCAATATTTTCAGATATGCACGTAGGAGCATCCAGTCTAAAAATTCATGAAACATGGTCCTTGGTGGAAGAGTGGAGTTTTCTGTAGGCTGACACCTATGTACTAGGAAACATATTAGCTAGTACAAGAGCTAGGGGTTGTAGCTCCCTTCCAGTAGAAGTTGGAGAACGAGAGAAGGTTGTAACCTTCTATAGGTAGAAGCCTGTGTACTTGTATGATTATGCACTAGTACAAGATTGTAAACATATTTTCTTATTATTAAAAGAAGACAGAGACAACAGTAGCAATATTATTTCCAACAATTGGAATCAGAGCCAAGTTCTTCAGAAGAAGCTTGATTTCTTGAAGGAAGATCCATCAAGATGAATAATCACGAAATCATGGGATCCATCAGACCACCAATATTCGATGGGAGTAACTTTGTTTATTGTAAAATAATAACCACAACCTATCTACAATCTCTTGGAACAGATGCCTAGGAAATTGTGGAAGGAGGATATAAATTTCCAACAGCAATGCCTACAGGCATGACAGATAAAAGAAATATGAAACTAATGCCAAAGATGTCAATACTTTATTGGGAAGTTTGTCATAATCAGAGTTTGTCAAAGTCATGCAGCTCAAATCAGCTAAAGAGATGTGGGACAAAATTGTTCAGAGCTGCGAAGGAGACTCTTAGGTAAAATGTGCTAAGCTTCAAACTCTCAAAATTCAGTATGAAACTCTTAAGATGCATAGTGATGAGAATATAGCTAGTTACTTCTTATGTGTAGATGACATTGTTAATTGTATGGTGAATTTGGGTGAAGAAATATAAGAAGTTACCTTATTTGAGAAAATTTTGAGATCCTTGTCTGCTAAATTTGAATCAAAAGTGTCTGCCATAGAAGAAAAATAGCATCTGCAAAATATCACTATGACATAGCTTCACAGAATCCTAATTGCTTTTGAGATGAGAAAAGGAGGTCCATCAAATATGAGAGATGCTGCATTTAAAGCTTCAGCAAAAGGAAAAGAAAAGGAAGAACACAATGAATCAAGACACATTTAAGAAGAAGAAGATGAGGTAAATTTTGTCAAGAAGCTTTAACGAGGTTCTAGAAGGTTCAGAGGTAAGCTACCTTTAAAATGCTTTTCTTGTGGTAGAGTTGGTCATTATGTTTCCAATGTCCTCATAAAGTTAAATATGAAAAAGGAAAGGAATATGCAAAAGGGAATAGGAAACAAGTTGTGAATAGAAGGAGTTATTATACTCATGAAGATAGCGATGGTTTATCTAATAGTGATGAAGATGAAACTGGTCAAGATTACAGACTTCTCATTGCTTATGATAGTGATGATTTTGGGATAGTTTAGAAAAGGATAGTGATGGTTTATCTAATAGTGATGATTATAGACTTCTCATGGCTTATTACAATGATGATTTTTGGGATGCTTTAGAAAAGGAAAACTTTCATGAAGAAATATCTAAAATCAAAATCTATTGAGAAGAAAAGAATATGATCATAGATACCTTGACATACCAACTTGCTGAAAAAGAAAACACAATGAAAAACTAGAATGTGAAATTGTGGGTCTAAGAAAAGATCTTGATAAAACAAAATCTCTCAATCTTAGTTTTGCTAAAGGATCAGAAACTTTAAATGAAATTATCAAAGTTCAACATTCTCCTCTAATAAAGACAGGTCTTGGCTATATTAAAGAAGCATCTCAATCATAGAAGTCATCAACCTCCACCAAAATCTATCTTGATGCTGCAAACACTAGTGAGCAGTATGACAATCGTTAGCAAAGGCATAAAGCTGATCACCAGGTAAATCATACTCAATTTGATCCAAGGATGAATATCAATAGAAGCCACAACCAACCTCAGGAAAATCATACTCAATTTTCTCCAAAGATTAATATCAATAGAAACTACAATCAACAGGTAAATAGATTTGATAGTCGCAGAAACTTGTTTAATGGGCAATGTTTTTCATGTCATAATTTTGGGCACAAAGTTGTTCAATTCATTGCTTAGAAAAGCATCATGACTAGAGAAGTACGAAATCAAAGGAATGTAACAGGGATCAAGAGAAGTTCCTATAATAACTTTTCTCCTCTTGAAAATGAAATAGAATGCTCAATTTGTAACAACTTTGGTCATGAAGAATCTGAATTCAGGAGAAAATTTTGGTAAACACCTCAAAAGGAGAAAACACCATAAAATCCCAAGATATGGAGAAGGAAATAATCTCAAACAAAAATATGTGGTATAACCTTGTAAGGACAAGAAAATCAGTGGTACATCGATAGTGGATGCTCCAAACATATGATAGGTGACAAAGAGAAACTTCACCCATATAATGCCTTAGAAAAGGAATGTCTCATTTGGAAATGACACTCTAGTTGTCATAAAAGGTAAAGGTTCTATTTTCTTGAAAGAAAAGGTGAAAGATGGAAATGTTATGTATGTATATGGTTTAAAGACCTGTTGAGTATCAATCAAATGTGTGATCAAGGAAATGAAGTGATGTTTCGATCAAAAAAATGTGTTGTTCGTGAGCTTGATACAAAAGAGACCATGATCAAAGGTACAAGAACTCCAAACAACTTATAAATACTCAAAGGAGGACAAAAATAGTGCTATCTAAGCTAAAATGATGAAAACTAGTTGTGGCATAGAAGATTGGGACATCTAAGCTTTTCTCAGATAAGAAAAACATGCAGACTCAAGGCTGTTCATGATCTTCCAGATATCAACATCCAAGAAAATACAATATGCAAACCATGTCAAGTTGGTAAGAAAACTAGAGTTCACTTCATGGAAAAAGAAGGGTCAGCTAGTAAGCCTCTTGAACTTATCCATACTCATTTATGTGGACGAACAAGGAAAAAGTCACCTCGTGGAGAAGCATACTTTATTTTGTTAATTGATGATTTTTCTAGAATGTGTTGGATAGGTCTTCTAAAGCATAAATATGAAGCATTTGATAAGTTCCAAGACTTCAAAGCTTTGGTTGAAAATGAATCAAATCGAAAAATCAAATGCCTCAGATCTTATCGAGGACGAGAATTTATATAGGATGAATTCTTTGACATTTGTGAACAAAATGGAATAAAAAGGGAATTCTCCACTGCAAGAACACCTCAAAAAAATGGTGTAGTAGAAAGGATGAACAAAATAGTTCAACAAATGGCTCAAGCCATGCTAGATGAATCTGGAACTCCTGCAACCTTCTGGGGTGACTCTGCATTCGCTGCCGTGACTATTCTCAACAAAGCAAATGTTCGGGTAAATAGCAGTCAAAATCCACATGAACTTTGGTATGGTAAGACTCCTATTGTAAAATACTTTAAACTTTTTGGAAGCAAATGTGTTATCAAAAGGACTGATGAAAAACTTGGTAAGTTTGAACCCAGAGCAGATGAAGGGATTTTTCTTGGTTATTCTTCCAAAAGTAAAGGATATAAATGTTATAATAAAGGACTTGGAAAAATTGTTGAAACCATTGATGTTGTAGTTGATGAAGCATGTAGAAATCCAAAACAGATAAAATTAGAGGCACCTCAGTTACCTACACCTGTTACTTCAAGACCTTCTTCTTCTCTTCCTTTGTCTCATACCCAACCAAAACCTATATATATTGAACCCAAAAATGAACCACTTCCACCTCATCTTGTGAGTATTTAACAGATTCCTCGGGAAGAGCCTCAACTCTCCTCTCTTGTCCATTTGCGAGGGCTTGACATTTATCATACCCATCTTGTTCCTTCTCCTTATACTCCATCACAAGATCCTTTGTCTGATTATTTTACTTTCAACTCACCCTTAAGTTTCCATCAAATATCCTCTTTGGGATGGTTAACTATGACTAAATCCAGAATGGATTCTCAACTAATATATACTACTATGCCCAAGATAATCCACATTTCAACTTCATCCATGTTTGTAACTGTTGGGTGTAGTATATGTTTGACTAATGGACCAACCTTTAATTGTCAATCTGTGAGTTCCTAAACTTCGAGGTGCAACACTAGAAATGTTAGAGAATGACTCTCACAACATGCAAAAGAAAATCCTAACTTGTGTAGAAACTGCTCACACCACACTGGAAATTGGACTTTCACTCAGAAAATAACAGTAAAAGATTTCACTGGAAAAATACTTCTTAAAAGAAATAAATAAACTCAGAATTCATGCCACTCAATAAATCAATTTCAAAACTCAAAAGATTTGAAAACAAGATCTATTTCTCTATTGCAATTCCTTTACTAGGAAAATAGAGTGAGTTTGTTTATGTTATGACAATTATGTTCCTGTACTGAAGTGGGCTTATTCCTGTACTGGAATAATTTTGTCCATGCACTAGGAAAACATAGAAAATTCATTTATGTATTATAATAACTCCGTTCTTGTACTAGACTGATTTTGTTCCTATACTAGAATAATTTATTCCTATATTGGAATGTTCTGTTCCTACACTGGAACACTTTGTTCCTATACTAGAACACCATGTTCTTGCACTACAACAAACTTACATTCGACAATCCTTCATTCCTAAATTAAGGTGCCAATGTAGTAAATAGTAAAATAACAAATGAAGGAAAGGAACTTCAACTTGAGCAATAATGAAAAAAAAACTTGAATCGACTGCAAACTTCAATAAAAACACACTGCAAAGATTCAAGGAAATTCACACTTGCAAAAATGAAAAACTCATGCGTAGAAATGAAATATCAACATTCAAGCTTGAACTTAAACCCATTTCAGAATCTATTTAATCGTGTAATATATGTATTCTGCACAAGATCAAATGTATTGACATGAAATCTGTAAACTCAAGAAACATTATTACAATTGTCGTTCTTGACAATATTTAGTTGCAATCATTCATGGATATTATAACGATTTTTAACATTGCATACAAAGAAATCGTCTCACAGCTATAATTTATATTTCAACTAGGGTATGATCTTCCATAAAGAAAATATGTAGAATTTAAATCATGAAAACTATAACCCTAGCTACCTTCCATAAACAATTTAAGTAAAATTCCATGAAAAGAAAAGAAATGCAACAATGCTTAATAAAGGAATAGAAATGCTCGAACTGAAATGAAGAAATTGACACACACATAACTTTTCATATCTGAGATCACACAAGAAAGAAATGCATTCACAAAAGATTCGCCACACCTGCAAACTCAAGCATAAATAAATCACTCCTGCGCAAAATAATATCATTGCATCTGAACACACCAAGATAATATTGGGGAGAACGAGTTGGGTTGGTTGGGCCCTAGTCAACCAATTCGTTTCCCTTTAAGGAAAACTCTTAGCTTATGCAAACAAAATTAACAATACTGAAAATAGACACATGAGACGCATGCACTTGGCATTAAATTAAATCTCAGTATTTTACAACATCTGCAGTAGTCCAACCTCCAATTGATCAAAGGGAAGGGGGTAGAACACCCAACACTCAGCTCAGCAACATCAAGGTACAAAGGAATTTCTTGCTAGATAGGCTTGGATCCATAGCTTTGTTCTTATAATCCTTTTACCTTACAAGTTTGGCTTTAAACAAGACAATCCTTTGCAAAGAATATGGAGATTAAATCCCAACAATATTCTATGGATGAGAAATCTAGTTCAACTATGATATAATTGAAGAAACACATATCTGATACGCATTTTGCAAATCTGGGCATATTTTGAAATTCTGGAAAAAATAGTATTTTTCATAAACCTGCCTCAAAGAACCTTGTGTAGTTCATAGACCAATGTGAATATGGGAAAGTTGTTTGGTGGGAACCTAATTTTTCATGTTTTGAACAATTAACTCTACTATATTTTTCTAATTAATCCCCATTTCCTTGTAAATCATGCATGAAGTTGACTGTTTAGTTGGGTAAGATCTCAAAATTATGGAAAAACAATTTTTTTTTATTTATAAAACGGCCTCAAAGACCCTCGTGTAACTTTTAAACTGATGTAAGTATTGAGAAACTATTTCGGTTTTAGAGATTTTGTTATACTAGTAAAAAACCCATTTTCTCGGATTTTCACAATTTGCCTCTAGTGACACGCAAATCGAGGTCAAACTTGGTAGTTTGAAAACTCTACGAATTTTGAGCAAATTTGTTGATTTTCTTCTAAAGACCCACATGTGTGACCTGGATGCAATACAACTCATGGGAAGGTGTAAAACATAATTTGGACAATAGCCTTCCTTAGTTTTCCCCAGAAGTGTTCTGAGATGTCGAAGCTCCAAATTGGTTGTTCTCTATTGCAGGAATGCAACTGTTTAGTGCAAGAACAAGTCAATGAAAGATAAGTGCACCTCTGACTATCAAAAAGGATTCAAGATAATTCCAGACACGTGTTTATACTACCAACTAGCATTTTCCTTCGTGGAAAGCTTGAATGATGAAGTAACCCACATATACCTGGTGCAGGATCCCTATGCAATGCAGAAACAAGACAATCTACATTAACAATATTTTAATGAATATTAATTCCATAAATGAATACAACGATTTACGAAAAAAGAGTTCATAAATTGGTAAATCAAGGTAATAAGTAGGGCATCATATGCATAAAAATGTGCATTAAGTACAACAATTTTGGGTTCTAATAGTAACATCGCTAAAGACACATGTGTATGGTGGCCTGTCTGTCCCACCAGGTTACCAATCCTTATCTCGTACTTTTTTCTAGCGCAACATCCTGTCCATGGACCTCTCCCATGTCATCCTCTTTGGGAATCCTATTTGGCACTTCTTTGATGATTGCTACATAGTCTTCTCCTTCTCCTCCATCTACACCTACAATTAAGTAATAGGCTGGTCCTTATGTTAGTGGGTGTGGACACCTACAACAAACCAACCTACCTCATTTTGGAAACCCTCCTCTTGGGGGGAATTTGTCTCCATCTTCCCCTCCTCTTTTGGCAGGGGAGCAACCTGTTGTCAAAATGTTTCCATCCCCTCATCAATTATCTTAAGTTAGTGCTCAACCTCATTCAAGTCCTGCACATCTAGGAATGGCTTTCAATTTTTGGTAACCTACATTTCCCATACAACCTAGTTTGATTTTGGATCCATCTCTAATATCTCAACTTGTTCCATCTACATCTCAAATTCATATCTATAAATCCACACCCCAACCTATTCAAGCTCAAGTTCATGTAAGTTAAACTTTACAGGTTGTATCTTTGACTCAACCTATTCATCTGGTATTTGGTGCCTTCCAAGCCCCATTTACCCAACCTCTTCAAGGTGTTTTACAATCTCAACTTCTTGGTCAATTTATTCCTGAAATTCAATTAGAATGAATTCATATGGTATGGCACAAGCAAAACCTAACCAACCTTATGTTAGGATGATGCAAAATCCCATAGGGAAACCATATCAATCGTATCAAGGTATCCCTCAAATTCCTTGCCAAGACTAGCAAGTCTAAACTAAACCATTTAAACCTTTACAAGGTTATCTTGGAGTTGAGTAGCAAGGTTATATGTATCTCGGTTATCAAAATGCTCCTTACTCCAGAGAATATATATATGTTTCTCAGGAATTCCATCTTACCTAGGGTATACTCCACAGGACATCAACAAACAGTTACCATTTGTAGCAACTCTTGAATTGCCAAATCTGACCTAGATTACAAATGATCCTATTTCTTATTCTCGTTTGTGGCCAGTTATTCCCATGAAATTTCCTAGTGATATCCCTAAATTCAATGGAAATCCTAGAGAAAACCCATTTACACACATTATGACTTATCATTTATGGTGTTCATCGATCTCTCTCAATGATGACTATTTGTTTATGTATTTTCCACTGTACACTTATATGTATGACAACAAAATGTTATATTAAACTACCATGAGCTTTGTTCAATAATTTTAGTGAAATAATGACCACATTCCTAACACATTTCCAGTTACCAATTCGATATGAGACTGGAACTGGACTTTTAACCAATTTCAAACAATATGATTCCACTCACAATTATGATCACATTCATGTGTGGTGTCATTGTTGTCATTTGGTTAAAACTTTTGCTCCCAATAAATTGTTACTTGAATGGTTTATTAAGTCTTTGTTACCATCCATAACATAAAATGTCAATAAAGGCAGAGTTGTGACCGAAGAGTAGGTAATTTCTCATGCCTAGCATTTGGATATTATTCATACCCATTCTGGCACACTATATGATAAAATATCAAATTCTATACAACCTTACAATATTGTTCCTTAACCTCCTGGTAAGGAATCACATTCCATCATTGGCGTGATTGGATTTGCCAGCTAGGAGTCGGTGAGTAAACCATTTGGTTCGAATCTTGTTGTGGCTTCCCAGAACCCTCCTTCCACTGCTCCTGTGGATTCTATTTTCGAGATCAATGTTGTTCAATCCACCAAGGGAAAACCTCAACATTTAGGAAGTAAGAAGAAAGGAAAAGGTAAAAAGAAGAAATATACTCCTTTGTAGGACAAACAAAACAATTAGTCTTTTGAATTAAAGATGAAACCTCGTTATCTATGTTTAATTTGTAATGGGGATAATTTCACTTGCGACTATCGACATCGGGAGGAAGTAAATAAATTCCTTAATTCATCCACTTCATCTAACTCAGTTATGATTCTTTCCTCCATTAAGCCGAAAAATGATGTTATGGTGGCCACTAGAAATAAATACTATGGTAATGCCATGAATCCATTGAATGGTCAGGCTACTGATCAACCTACCAATTTGACCACATCTCCATCAGATCCTACTCCAAATGTGCTTCCTACCGAATTAACATTTAATCCTCCCAAAGGCGCTATCCATAAATCTTCATTCAACCCTCGTACGAGAGCTCATCAAAATTATAATGGAGTTGAGGATTTGGCTCAATCACCTTTAGCTATGTTAACTCTTGAGGTATTACGAAATTGTCCTGCCTAGAAGAAGGCTTTAATATCCACTATTGGATGTATTGATCCATTGGATTCTAACCTAGTAGTTTTTACCCATGAGAATTATACACCTCAACTCCAAACTCAATTAGCTTTCATGTTTCAAGTTTTTGTTTGTGGTAAGTATATCCATCATTCCATTGTGGATGAAAGAGCTTCAACCTGTATTATGTTTCTTTCTTGCTGGAAGGCCATTGGTTCTCTCCATTTAAATCATTCAATGACTACTTTAAAGGCTTTTGATGGATGAGGCTTCAAGCCTTGTGGATTTTTTAATTTGTTACAAGTAAAACTAGGCGGCAAGACAATGTCAGTAGAAGTCGAAGTTATGGATGAACCATTAGGTTATAACCTTCTACTTAGTAGTACATGGGTGTATGCTATGGATTCTATTGTTTTGACATATTTCAGGATGATCGATTTTCCTCATAAGGGAGGTAAAGTAGCCATTGATCAACTCACTTTATTTTCCACCAATTCTGAATTTACTGGAAGCATCCCCCTTATTGTAGAAAACACACATCCATATCAACATGTTGGGGTGGGACTGCTTAGGGATTCCTTCCTCATGGGAACATTTTCACTTCCTCCTCCTTCCCTTATCGACACCTCTAATCCGATTGCCCATATCAACATGATATATTCTTGTACTACTCTAATTGATAATTGCATAGTGCTAGATGAATCTAACATTGAATCTTTTGGTGACCGCATGCTGCTCATTCCTATTGAGCTCAAATATGAAGCCATCGAATCGGCCTATGCAGTTCATTCTACTCTCTCCTCTTTGATCAATTGGATTTTTTCATTCCTTAGATTACAACACATCCTCTGATCCCTTCTCTTGTATAGTTTCCACTAGTGAGAGCATCATGGAGATCATGGTGTTGGATGATGCATGGTGGGATGATCATCACCATCATTCCTCCTTGCCATATTCCTTCGAGGATAATCTTAATGAAATATATCGACCCAATAAATTTATGTGAATTCCATATCCATCCATGATGTCGATTCTGAGAAGGACTTGCCGAATATTGAAGAGGTAATCCCTCTTGATATTTTGATCAAACTTGACATTGTCTAGAATGTACATATTGGTGCATCTTGCTCTCAATATGAGATCAAGATCCATAAAGTCCATTTCCAGGAGTTTAGAGATGTTTTCGCCTGGTCTTATGAAGAGATGTCAGGTATCTATCTAAACATCATTGTACATGAAATCAAGACATATCCTGATGCTAAACCAATTTGGCAGTGCCTTCACTCGGTCCATCCCAAGAAGGCTACTGCTATTAAAGACAAAGTTGAGAAAATTCTATGTGATGTTTTCATCTACCCAGTACCTATAACTGATTGGGTGTCGAACATTGTTCCTATCATGAAGAAATAGGGAACAATTTGTGTGTATTTCTGGGACATTAATTGTGCTTTTCCTAAGGAAAATTACCCTACCCCGTTCATCGACCAAATTGTTGATGATTGTCCTAGTTGTGAAATATTTTCGTTTATATATGGATTTTCTAACTACAATCAAATCAACATTCTCCCAACGGACCAACATAAAACCACATTTATTTTTCCCTCGGGCACATTTGCATATCGAAACCTCCATTTTGGATTGAAAAATGTTAGGGCCATGTTTTAGAGGGAAATTAATTATGCCTTCCATGACATTAAGAAAATCATACAACCATATTTTCACGACATACCCACTCACTCAAAACATCATGTTGATCACCTGATGCATCTTAGGGCTATATTTCTATGTTTTTGGCACTATAACATTCAACTCAATTGACACAAGTGTGTGTTTTTTGTTAGCTCTAGTTGACTTCTCGATTTGTTTGTATCAAAACATGGAATTCGTATTGACCCATTGATACCATGATGTCGCATAGAGGCAAGTAAGATAACTATGTCAGTAGCAAGGCTGTGATTGCTACAGTGAGTCAAAGAAAATGTATGAGAGGTTCTAAAACAAAATGGGGAGAAAAGGGTGAAGGTGAGTTCTAGGTTGAAAGGGATCAATCCTAACTCGGCTAAGAACACACAACATAGAAGGACATACATAGCTTCCAGCAGAGCAGTCTAGTCGGATGCGGTAGTCCCAACATACAAGGTAATATAACATGTACATCACTAATAGACCAGTCCGAACGAGTGCAACGGTTTTTATAACAAGGTTCATGTGAAAGGTTTGTCTAGTGTCTGGTAGAGCAATCAACAGAAACGATGACAACATTAACAACATATACAACACATTTGCAAAAATATTCATATAATTTCATGTGAATCAGTTCATAAACAAATACATAAGTTAAACAACATATATCAATAAGGTAGCCGGAGTAGTGCAACTACAATAAAAACATATGCATGAAAATGTGTTGGATCTTATTATATAAAAGTGTAGGTTCCAATCATACAATACATCCATGTAAACCTGCTAGCCCCATCAGTGAACAGCCACATCCGCCTGCTCCTCCAAAGATATGTACTAGCTTTGTGTAGTGGAGAAGCCAAGGCAAGTTACAATATTGTCCAAGCTTTCTTCAAAATAGTCTTAATAGAAGCTTGGTTGACCAAAAGCCTATACAACAAGTTATGAGGGACTATTTATAGCAAAAGGTGAGGTGACCCTTGACATCCCCCTTTGTGACAGTTCAACTACACTCATGACTCTTCACCTACTCTATGACTGTTATGTTCAACTATTGATGCTTGACTTAGAATAGACATGAATCGACGTTACAATGCACACATACTCATGTGAGACAACATGGCTTGAGCAAGCCAAGAAAGACATCACTGACACTCGGTCTATTGTGGTGAGACTAAATCTTTGACATGCTTGTGATGGTGAAGGTGGTAAGTTGATGCCAAGCTTGGTCATCCGTGATGGTGTGCATGCACCTCATGGTGACATCTTGCTGAAGCGAACTCTTGCCTCCATTGCAACCAGTGCATTGGTTCGACCCCTTCATCCAACTCATCTAATAACATGTGCATGGTCTTCTTGAGTATGGTTGAAATTGAAACACACTGATGTAATGTGTCCATCCTGATATTCAAGTGTGTGTTAGTGGTTATGTGCATTAACTTGCCAAAGTACATGTTCAGCCCCAATGGGACTTGCTTCTTGTCTTCACCTTGGTGAGTGTGTTGAATGGGTTGGATTGCATGTGTGTGCTCAATGACATGTATGTTTCTAAATCCCTTGCATGTGATAAAAAACAATGTTGACCATGTCTACTTTGTGTCAATTGCTGGGATGGATCCTTAACTTGTATAGGCATAGTTTCATCTGTGAGTGCATGTTGCACCCACTGTTGTTGTTGTTCCTGTTGTAATTCATTCGTCTATCTGTGCAGCTTCATGTTCTTCCTAAGTTGCTACTTCAGTAAATGCAACTCTTTCTTTGTTCCATCTTCTACCTTCACGCGATCTTCATGTCGTGTCATCACTTCATAGTTGGAGTCTCCAAAGTTGCTTTCATCATCAATGGACCTGCTTGAGCTTGCAACCTTGTTCCACCTCCTTGTTGTCAACAACCCTCCTCTTGCATTCGTTGCATTTGGTATGCTATCTTCAGTTGTTGTTCATGATGTTTCCCACTATGATGCTGCTATTGTCATATCTTGACGTCCTTGTCTACGAACAACTTCAAGTCTTCGTGGGTAGGCAAGTCTAAGGACACTTGATCAATTGCATCCCCAAGTGTGCTCCGAATGGTGTATTCGTCTTTGCTCTTCTGTAAACCATTGTACCTATACTTTTGAGAGGCAGATGAACACCTGGGATACCTGGAGACATGGAAACACTCATGGCAAGAAATTTGTCAATCGAAAACCAAAATGAACATGAGAACTGACTTGTAACATACCTAGGTGAATGATCATGAAGGTTGCACAATTTTCACCGAGAGGTTGGGAGACCGACTGCCAAGACTGCACAAGGAAAAGTGTGGGCTATTGGGAGACTAACTGAGTTATGGAACTACACAAGGCACAGTCCAGTTTGGATGTTGATTGTTGGGATTGCGCAATGCGTAATTCTAGCTTTGAAGGGCTGCTGAACTAGGGACATATTTGCTCAATTTCTTGGGCCAACTAGCCACTATCCTCCAGAAATGCGCAAAATAGTCCTAGAAGCCAGTGCTAGGTAGGAATGCAGAAATATGGAGAGGGAAGTGAGCCTTCCTTTCCTAGATTGCGTAATGCAACCTTGGTGAAGGAAGAGCCCGAGCTAAGGTTGGCCCGACTCGTTGACGGGCAACTGAAAGAAAGTAAGATAGTGTATGCATGGTGACACTAAGTGATAGCAGAAATGATTGAAAGTGCATGAAAAACATGAATGAAAGATTCAACAAATAGATCAACATGCATGTGGGTGAGGTAGTTCACTAGTTAGGCGAATGTCCATGCAAAACAGTTTCATGAATGCAATAGTAGTCAGATAACAACGAAAACTGAAACAAAGCTAGGACAATATAGTATATCTATAAATGATAGCAAGCATTCAAATAAATCAAGCAAATAGTATTCCTACAAGTGAAAAAACAAAAAGAGACAAAAATGTAGCACAAGGCATTGAAATCGGGCTTACCCAAAAACAACTTAGCTACATGTGCCGATTGCTCCTAGATGTGATGTGGGATGTCAGAGTTGCAAGTGTGATGTGAGGAAGGAGCTATGCAGTGTTTGGTTGATGAGTTTTGATAACATTGAGGTTTTGACATGCATGCCATGAATTTATGGGAAGCGACGCTTGGTGGGAGGTTTTGGAATTGCTCCTTGCATGTAACCTCCAACTGCTAAACATAGATCCTTGAAACAAGGGATGACTTTGCATGTTGCCTTGGGAGAAGCAACCCATGCATGCAAGTATGTTTTTCTCATTCCTGAAAGGAATCGGTTAACTCAGCTACACATGTAAGGGACTTCTTGATTGCTGGAGAAAAATGTGCATTTCTGGCTAGGAGCTGGGCTAGCTACCCAGGAGATTTATGCAATTTCTAGGTATAGAAGCTATCTACTGCCCAGATTTGTGTGAATTCTGCGCTGAGTATCTTTGCTGAGGAAATTTGTGAAAATCCCACTGGGAGTGTTGGCAGGCAGGACTGCGCAATCATGGAGCCCAATAGGATGCCAGAGAGGATTGTGCAATTTCTGGAGGGAAGGCTGGTTGCCCTCTAGGAATGCACAATTTTCAAGGGGAAGCTTCTCAGCCTGCAGCTAGACCAAGTCTAGGTGAACATCCTGTGAGGGGAATGGATCAAGTTGTGACTCACAGACTACCTTTGTGCAAGAAAGACACTGAAGCTTGTGAACTTGATGAAACAAGGCAAGCTGTTGTGAAGGTTGGAAGGGAGGCTCCAAAACGAGGCTAAGGAAAAATTTTGGAGTGTGGTTGTAGGCGCTACAACATAAGGCTAACTTTCTAGGGAGATTCATTCCCAACTGCACCAAATTGACCAAAGGATTTACTTGCTTGTTAAAGAAATGGGTTCCCTTCCATTCGGATGACACTACACAAAAGGCTTTGATGCCTTGAAATATATTTTGATTCAGGCATCATTGTTATATCCCCCAGATTACCAATGTTATTATTTTGTGTACCTTTCCGCTACAATTACTACCATCGCTATGGTATTTTTCCAAGAGGATGATGTAGGGACCGAACACCCTATCTATCACTTGAGCTAGAATCTAAATGATATCGAAATCAAGTATCCTCACATCGAAAATTTAGCTTTAGCAGTTGTCCAAGCTTTCAAAGGTTTTGTCACTATATCCTGCGTCACAAAACTATGGTCATTTCCGATTGTAATCCCATGACATACATCTTGTCATGAAATTTGTTGGGGTGTAAGTACTCCAAATGGATTTTCATCCTCCAGGAATTCTATTGGAGTTCATCAAATCAAAGTTGAAGAAATCCTTAGTCTTTGCTGAGTTAATCTGCAAAATTCCCATTACTGAAACTGAAACAACGTCTGGAAATTATACTCTAGATGATTTTTTGTATTTTATCAAGTTGTATGACCCGTAGTATGGAGAAATGATCATATATCTCCAAAACCAAACTTTTTTTCCCGATACCTCTCACTCTGACCAACAATGTATCCCATATCAATTCAAAAATTACATTATGATCAGTGACACCCTTTACTGTTGTGGTATTGATATGATTTTTCGAAGGTTATTCACCCATGAGGAGGCCGAGAATCTCCTCAATGAATGCCATGTGGTGGTCATATGTATGGTTATGCCACCTCACAGAAAATTTTGTGTGTTGCCTATTTTTGGCCTACTATGTTTCATGATCGCATTCTCATGGTCCAAAAGTGTCATGCCTTCCAGATACACTATCAGAAAACCCATTCTCCACACGCTTCTTTTCACCCTGTTATCACCATTGGACCTTTTTCAAAATGGGTCATTGACTTTGTGGCATATAACCCTCACTTGGATGGGAGGCATGGAAATATCATTGTAGTGGTAGACTATTTTACCAAGTGGGCTGAGTCGATGCCTACATACAATAATACTAATGAAACAACTGCCTTGTTTTTCTTCAATCATGTTGTTGCACGATTTAGTGTACCACAAGATATAGTTATAAACCATGGGAAAAATTTCTATAATCACATGATGTCTTAATTTACTACCAAGTTGGGCCTCTCCCATGAGAGCTTAACTCCCTACTAACCTTAGGCGAATGGGAAATTTGAGGCAATCAATAAATTTTTGAAAACAATGCTTCAACACATGATAGGGGTCCATAAATTGGAGTAGCATATGATCCTTTATGGATCCTTCTGGGAATATTGAACCTCTGTCAGACTACTACTGGGTTTACACCCATTCCAATTGGTATATGGTCTGGAAGCAATCCTTCCTATTGAATGTGAAATTCCATCTTTGAAACTTGTTGTCGAACTCTTCCCCACCACTTTTGTAGAAGAAGAGCGTCTCTTACATCTAACATGCTTAGATGAAAGCCGACATGATGCCATGATGGCTAATGGAGCTCACAAGAAACCCATTAAGGCACAATACAAAAATAATATCAAGCCTCGTGTCTTCTCAAAAGGAGACCTTGTCATGTTTTATGATCAAGAGTTTGATAAATTAGGATCAGAGAAGTTTGAATCCATGTGTCGACAGGTTCTCGAAGATGGCCATTATGGCGGCCTGCAAGAAGAATATCACAGCAGAAGCCACTGCTAAACTCTTCTTTGAATGAGTATGGGTACACTTTGAGATCCAATAGTATACCATCTCATATTGGGATAGTAGGTTCCTCAGTACATTTTGGTCTAGTCTCTGGTCAATGTTGGACACCAAACTCACTAAGTCCACAGCCTTACATCCTCAAACTGATGGCCAAACAAAGTTTGTCAACAGAATGATTGTACACATTCTACGCATGTACAACTCAAAGCATCCATGCACATGGGATGAGAGACTCCCTCGTGTTCAACATAGCTACAATCGGGCTCTCCATAGCTTGACTGGCCACAAACCTTTTCAGGTGGGCTTGGGATTCCAGCCACTATGTCCCATTGATGTGGCCATGCCATTTGCAGCTACTCATGCAGATTCAGCTCATGCCCAGTCTAAAACAGATAAATAAAACAACTTCATTGAGCACATCCAACATATTCGCCAGCAAGTCCATGACATTCTAGAGAAATCAAATGCTAAGTACAAGCAGCAACATGATTAACATTGGGTGCCACACAAGTTTCAGGTGGGCGACAAAATCTGGTTGCATTTGCAACAGGAATGCCTTACCAGAGCCTATCGGAAACTCAAACCACTCCAATATGGTCCTTACACCATTACCAAGGCTGTGGGAGACAATGCATTTGAGCTTAGCATTCCCCCATTCCTTGGCCTACACCCAGTGTTCAATATGGACCGCTTTTGGCCATACTTTCCACCATTACTAGACACATCCGATATTGCAGAACAACTCACACCCATAGAGTTAAATCTAGATTTCATGGAACAAGCTGCAACTTACTAGATCATGGACACACAAATCAAGCACACTCACTAGTAGAACATCCAACTGTATCGAGTTGTCAAAGTAGGTCAACTCCTTCACCAGGGCAAGTGGCCCACTAGGGACCAAGTTTAGCAGAAGTTTCCTCATCTCATGGAGGAACTCAACACAATGGGGACCATTGCTTCCTAAGGGGGGAGGAATGATACAGGTGGATATTGGTGGACACCCACCAAGTCCACTTGGACCCCCACCATTTTTTCTTTCAGCTTTTTAGTTTCCTTAATTGTAGCACAGTTTACTATTTCTAGCAGTTTTTTGTGTCCTGAACTTCTAAAGCTGTTCTGAGGCCCTAAACGACGTTTTTTTAGGAAAATTGGGAGCAACATGGGTCCATAGACTGCTTTTGTTCTTCCCAAAGTTGTAGTTCTCGAATATATCTTTCTAACGAGATATTGTACGCATCAAATAGAGATTGTATGCCAAAGTTATGACCCCGGGAAGTTGATGTACCAATTTACCCAAACGGGGCCCACATTTTGGCGTTTCCTCTTCTAGGGTTAGGTTATTGGATGTTTAGGGTTTTCCATTGTTTCTGAACAATAAATAGGCCTTCGAGCCTCATTATAACACTATTTATAGGCATGTAGCCACCACATCTCTTCTCATAGATAAGCTACCATTGCCCTAGTTGTTTATTTCCATTTTTTGTTTGTAAGCATATCTCAGTATTTTACATTAATGAGATGAAGTATTATTTCCACTACATCTTTGCGTTTATGTTTATCTCTGTAATTTGTTGCGTTCCTGTTTAAATCTGGATCATAGAGGCTACTTTTCCCACTGATGTTTGTCCCAATGCACGCAGCAAGATATCTCATTGACTCTGGACTTTGGCTAATTCAAATAAACTGATGTTCACCTGATTTTTCTTCATGTTGTTGACTATGTTGTAGTCCAGACATGGTAGAATCAATGAGGTGTCCAGGGTGGAATGGATGTTTGTGTTGTCCGGCACAGTGTTCTGCAACTTGTTGCTCATGGATGTACTCTTATCCGTCGTTGTCTTCCCAGACTTGATTTGTGTATTCTACTTCGAGGCAGTTGGTGGATTGGCCTTGTTTATCAGCTGCCTCACCTTCTCTTGCATTTCCCCAAGTGTAAGGGATCCCCTGTACTCCTCAGATTGTAACGATCATTTTTCTTTTGGGCCTGCTTCTCGCTGTTTGTCTTCGAGATTACTTGCAAGTATTGATAAGCATTTACCACATGCACAGAACTTAGTGTTTTGTCAGTGAAACCTCTTCGCTATCAACATTGTCTTTCGACTACTCCTACATATCACCCTCTGCATTGAGTGTATGACTACAGATGGAGGTAATGACTCACGTCCAATCTGAACGAGAGTTGTCGGGGTGGAACTCTTCATGGAAGGAATAAAAGTTAGGATCAGTGCACTGATCGAGTTGGAACACAGGCTTCTACACAACTTTGGAAGTGAACCAGTTGTTGCTTGATGAGCCGGTTGATGAATTGCTTTCCTATCTCTGTCTGGGTGGATGGCTACTTGCGAATGTGTCTATTTTACATTGCTTGAGTTCAGACATTTCAGTGGCAAATTTCTTGACAAGGCAAGTGAGGGTCTCAATATCAATTTCTTCCTTGTCTCTACCCTTGCTCATCGTTGCTTGGGGCTTTCTGCTCACATCCTTGGAGTCTTTCATTGATTCATCATCCTTGATGACTCCAATTGTGCGCAAGTATTTTTCAATAACAATAGCCTCTTTACAACTTTCTAAAAGTGTCAGCTTCGTAGCTCGCTTGACAAACTCCGCAATGGTGGTCGGCAGTGAAGACATGTAATAGTCAACAATGATGGAGTCATGAGGTTTAGTGTCTACTGCAAATTTGTTCAAAATATGCATAAAACTATGATTGAAGTCTTTCACTTTCTATTTTCCCTCCATCCTGAGGCTTCCCAATTCCTTGAGCAGCATGACTGGTGTCTTGTCATCAACAAACTTTTCGAGGAACATATGTTTGAAAGAACTCCAGTTCTTTATGGATTTGGGTGGAAGGTTGTGAACCAAGCAGACGTGCAGTTGTCCAAATTTCATGGGAATAGTCACATGCTACATCGTCATAACATACCTCAAGGGTCTACAGTTGTAGGTATAAGTTGTCTAAGTGGTATTCTACCTTCACCACGTTGTCAGGGTTGAACTTGATGTTCATCCTATCTTCTCGCTTTAGCATCTTGTATAGAACACTTGGGACGGCCAATGGTCCCTAAGTCATCCATTCAAGATTTGGGTCAGCCATCTCTTCATCTTCTTCATCTTCTTCCTCTTCTTCAAAGTCTAATCGTTTTGGATCAGAGTGTCAGTTCATCTCCACCTCCACCTCCTTCACTACTTCCCCTCCACCTCCTATATTGAAGTTTGATCCCAATATCACAAGAGTGCCTTATTCATCTTCAAGGCATATTGGAGGTTCCTCCATGTCTTCAATAGCTTCCTCTAGGACTTTAAGCATGGCAAGGACTGCTTCTTCCACCGATGATACAAAAACTCCTCTGGGAGTGGCTTTTAGCTTCCTAGATGTGTGTGGAAGATGTTGTATGCCTGGGATAAGTCCGAGAGCTTTTGTGAACTAGCGAGTGATGGGATGGATGGAGTGAAGGTGTTGATATGAAATATCGTGTTCAATTTTGGGAGGTGAGGAGTAACCAACTACAGAGTCACATGAGAGGGAGTGCGAGTTACTACCTTAACCAGATGATTGATGAGTGAGTGTGACGGGAATTTCAACCATGTACAATTAGCTACACTCCTTCTAGCGCCAAAAATGTTGACGGTGTTGGACCTGTGAACATTCAGGGGATCACCCCGGTATGAAGTCCTAAATAGACCTCGCACCGTTTGGTGTGGAAATCCCATCTGGTATGATGGCCCGATTGCCATTGTCTTAAGGATTTTCCTCAACTCTTGCTTTTCAACATAGGAGAGTGGTTCGCTTTGTCTTCAAGAATTGTGATTTGTGTGCATGGTGAGTGTAAGTGTCACTTGTGTCAATGGTTCTTTCACTATCAAGGGAGAGGGTGAGAGTGAGTTCCAAGTCGATTGGGAGAAGTCCCAACACTGCTATGAACACACAACACAATAGGACATGCACAACTTTCGGTACAACAGTCCACACGGATGCTGCAGTCACAACGTACAAGGTGAGATAACATGTACAACACTCACATAGTAGTTTGAATGAGTGCAATAGTTGTTACGACAAGCTTCATGTGAAATTTTTGTCTGATGTATGGGAGAGAAGTATACACGAGTGAGACAACATTAATAGCATATACAACACATTTCCATTAATATATCATGCATTACAACAAATGAAGCAGTTCATATGTAGAACACAAGTTAAAGCAACATTGTTTTTGGGAAAACTAGTGTATTTTCGATTTGCTGGTCCCACTAAGACCGATAGCTATCTTAGAAAAAAATAATTCAAAGCACTTCAAGATTTCCCTTATGTATGATAGATAAAGGAGAAGCAAAGAGGACTATCCTGTATCTTTCGCTTGGCTCCTTGCTTGTTTCCTATCTCCCTTGATAGAGCTTGCCACTCTTCTCCCACTTGTCCTGCTTTAGAGAATACATGTATAGGAAAAGCAACAAAACACTATCAAATCATCTCAATCTATGATATCATAAAAAATGTAGAATCAGAAATACATTAACCATACAATTTCATCCACAAATAACAAGATTCACAAATACACAATTATATGGAGGAAAACTCAAAGAACTTTATTGATAGTAGAAATAGAAGAGAGGATTACAGCCCGACTGTCTGATCTAGCATCATCCTCCCAGCATGAAAGCCCTCTTCACCTCATGAAAAGCAAGATCACCCAATAATACAATGTTTCTTCTCAAAGAGAAACCAACAACACTTCCTTACAAATAACAAAATTCCAGCCCCTAGATCTCTCAGATGAGGGATCCATTTATAGATATTTGTAGAGGGGTGAGTCAGATTCTGGGTTTTTGATTAGTGTCATTTCACTGATATTTCCTAGTTCCACTTGGAGATTTCATGATCTTTTACTCATCCCTGGGCGAATTTAGAGAGGCAAGTGTCATATGAGAAGTTTCTAGAAGATTCTCTGGGTTTCCGCTTAGCAAACTGTCTCTACCATTTGTCTATTCTTACCCATCACATCCCACAGAAGGCTCTTTCAGTATGCATCACACCTTGCTAGTGTAGCAGCTAGTATGCATCACACCCTAAGCATGGAGCAGCCTGTATGGTCTAGTTTTGGCCAGTTCTAAGTGGTTTTTTAAGTGGAACTTCTAGGAAATGATGTAATCAGTTGACCATGATCCTTTAGGGTGTGAAACAACACTTTTATGTGTTTGAGAGCCCTTGGTTTATCGACATATGTGATTGGGGTTGTAGTGCCCAAGTATGTCTATAACAGTTGCCCCCTAAAGCATGAGGTCATAAATCTTTTGATGTCGAGTGAAATGCTTTATCATGAGGATCCGAGGTATTTGAACTGGAAGGTGACCTATATAAAATAAAATACAATACATCATCTTCATATTATTTTCATGATCTAGCTAAGGCAGGCATTCCCATGCTCAGCTTTATAAATTCATTTTCATGTACATAGGACAGATAATCATTGACTATTGCAGACTGGTGATTCTTGTAGAGTCATCATCCTTTATCTTGGATGATCATCTGTGCAGCTACTGTGTACATTTGATGTCTTTATATTTATAAATATATCGCAGCTCGGATGGATGAAACTAGATCCAAGGTCTTCAAACTCATTCAATCTTCGGCCGATGTACAAGTTAATCCATGTGAAAAGATGTTCGAACATGGAAATACATCACGTGATTACCAGCCAATGATGTAATTTGTTAACAGGTGCGAGAGAAATCACCGATAATGATAATGACTCTCAAGGTACTGCAATACAATTCACATGATGTGAATATAGGATCTGATGTCAAACACCACATAAAATCTTTTGGTCGAAGGCCATTGATGTAAACTTGTCGCTGGAAGTGAGAAACTTGCCATTGAGGCATGCAAGCTTCAAAGTACTGAAAGGGTTGTTCCTAAGTCAACTTCTTGGATAATGAGCTGATGTTGACAAGAAGTAACCCATCATAGGAGGGCCTTAATGAGTCCCACATCTACAACATGAAATGAAGCAAATGATTTTCTAGAGGTGAAAATGATCTGATGATACAAGGTTTAGGAATGGTGGTCATGAAAAATGGAGGGTGAAGGTATTA
>APFE031145626.1:38572-66137 GCA_000404065.3 Pinus taeda
ATAATCAAGTGGAAGCATATGATTGGCCAAAAGAATGGAGGTGACGGTAAGAACACAACCAAGGCTCAAAAGGCTGATAGCAAGGCAATCACAAAGGTTATTCACTGAGGGTGGATTCATTTTTTAATGAGCTCAAATCAGAAGAAACTATGCTCAATGGCTGGTTTATTTTTTAACGAGCTTGAACCCTGTAAAAACATTGCTCATGCCAGTTGTTTTAAAGATGTCTCTCATTAGTAGGTTCATTTTCCAGTGAGCTTGCCCCATGTGAAACTTTTCTCATGGCCTTTTTATGTAGGCTAGAAACAACCAAACTACAGAGCTAACTACTGTAAATGTTAAAGAACTGCTAAGGTTAGGTAGGATAGTTTTGTCTTTCGCCTAGATAAAACATTTCCTTTGCATTTCCTGTGCGTTGCTGTCAAAGGTGAATGGTGGATCAGACCATTCACCTAACCTAAGCAATTGAACTAAAAGCTAAGCTAAAACACTACAAGGTGAGAATTAAACTGGTTGTTTTTCACTTGCGTAAAAAGGTTTGCATGCCCCTAGGTGTTGAGAAAACAAGAATTTCCAAGTTACCTTATGGAAGTTCCTGCATTTACACAGGATTATTTTGTCTACAGAGCAGACAAAACACTTCCTTGGCTCTGTTCATCGAAATAGATAAAAGTGAATGGTGAGAGCTTCTAATCACATAACGTGCGAGGAGATAAATGTTTTAGGTTGATCCCATATCCAACATGGAGATGGTGTTTCAGACCGGTCATATAACCTACAAGGAAATTTGTTTTTTCAGCTGGGTTCGCCTGCCGAAGCAGACCAGGGTGCATGCCACCTAAGCTTCGTTACATTCATCGAATTACTAGTGGTAATTAGGTGGATTAACTTGAGGTTGAAGAGACGTTCTTGACACAAAGAGACCATTTATGGATGGCATTTGACTCGTAGCTGTGTTCGAACTGGGAAATGAAAGTTGGTTGACAAGTTGAACCATTCTGCTTTCATGTGGGAAACACATCACTCGAAGGAGTGTGGAAACAATAGCTCCCATGCTGTAAATGTAGTCATGCCCAAGGAGTAGATTGTAGTCTAGTGGCCCTTGGACTACCATCATGTTCAAGTGAATGGTTTTCCTTCTCAAAGTTATAGGAAACTTTGGAAGGATCCCTAATGATTGACTAGTTCCTTTGTTGAAGCCTGACAAATTTCAATTCTCAAGCAAAAGCGATGGTGAACCAAGTGCTTTCTAGGAAGTTGAGGAAAGGAGACTCATAGAAGCCCCTTCATCTATGATAGTTCCAGACATGATCATTTTGTAAACTTGTACTATGATTTGGAATGGTACATTAGATGGAAGGTGGGAACCCGCTAGTAGATTCCAATCAAATAAAACGATTAGATTGATTGGAGGGGGACCGAATAAACGGTTGGATGAATCTATCGAAATGGGGAACTTCCCTCCTATTGTAAAGGAACAGGTAGATTTCCCCCATGTTGATTAGACTCTATGTTAATAAAAAGAATTTGAATGGTGTCATTCTCATTCTCTTTGGAAATTGTATCATCTGAAGGTGGACCTTCTGAAGGCAAGACTAGGTTGGCTGCTTTCTCGACCTGTTGACTTTGGTCTAGTATGGACTCAGAGGGTTTACCTTCAATGATAGGCATTTCGACTGACAACAGAGGTATGTCAGTCAGATTTTCAACTAGTGATGGACTTGGCAAGATTTTCTTGTATCCAGGCGGAAGTCGCTACGTGAAGCAGGATGGTTATCCAAGACACTTTTGGCTTCATCCAGAAAAGGACAACGGTGAAGGGCATGATTGCCTTTACACAACCTACAAGGAAATCTAAACTTTCATTTTTGTCCATTAACTTCATTTTCACTAGTCGATGGTGTGTTCTCAACATGATCAACAGAGGTTGATGACACTGGATGGTGCAACCGGGGAGACCAGTCTCTCAAGAACTTCAAAATGCAAGGAAAATCTCGATGAAAGTGGTTTCCTTTGCAAATTATGCATGGATATTTGGGTTTGGAAGGTTCGGTGTGCGGATTTTCGCCGGATGATGCATGGCTGCCCCCTTGCTTGACCGAATTCTTCTTCTTCTTCTCCTTCCCTTTCTTCTTCTTCTCAGTTACTTGGTTTTTAGTATCACTAGTTTCACCAAGTGAAGAGGAAGAAGGAGAGGAGAAACAAACGAAGTAGAATGTGAGGGGGAAACTCCAGTATCATCTGGTCACTGATTCAATTGTTGAGGAATCACGATGTTTTGAACGACAGAGGTTGAGAATAGGCATACTGGCAGGCCAATTGTGATTCTTGGAAGGGACAATGTAGCCATATATGGAGCACCAATATCTCCCCAAGAAGAGAAAGGACTAGGATTTCCCCCAAGGGGAAATCCTTGATTGGTGGACTCCATTACCTCAACCTAAGATCAATGAAGGAATAGGGATGTTATTCCAAATTAAATAAATTTTATGATGCTTTGACACAACTCTTCTTTTTCAATTTTTAAGAGTCGAGAAAAAGCTAAATATGACTCTAGTCGCCTTCGATTTTTAATGAGACTAAAGTGACAAGTGCTCAGATGGACCTTTTCTTTGAAGGAGTCGAAAAGGAACGAAAGTGACTACTCTAGAAATCTAGACAGAGGGATTACCAAACCAATTGCAAAACTATAATATACACCTTGGTGGTAAATTAAAGAGAAATTACCAAGGATTTTACGTACGACAGTCAATCTTCCTGAATGTTGTGTTTAGTGCATTGTGATCGATAGGGCGACAGACACAGCTTCCTAAGGATAAAGTATATCAGCCTATTCTTGTCTCCCAATATATACTCGACGGTACGGGCAGCACAAGTCCATACTGGAACTTGTCATATCAAAGAGGACGAATCACCCAACCTTCAATGAAAATGAAGTTACCAGGTTTTACAATGCCAGAATACATCTCTAGCCTAGACATCTAGATGTTGTGCGCTAGGTTCCAAAGCATTTTTATGTTCATTAAGGTTTATTTTAGAGTTGATATTTTTAGAAGTTTGTATTTCAAGGTTCACCACATGATGTAGATGTAAAATTCCTAAATGTGCAATCTAAAATGATAAATAGTCAATTGTTTTCTTTTAGCAATGAAAATCCTAGCTACTAAGGAAAGAAGAGTATGATTCTTTCAACAGAGAGCACAAAACACACACTAAATGCACTTTTCCTAAGTCATTTTCCGCATGTAGTCTAAAATGCAAATGCACATGCATGTATTTGTTGTTCCGTTTCCTTAATGTGAGAATGCCAAAAAAGGAAAACTATGTACAGATCTGAACTACTTTCTTCAAAGCGACACTTCAACAATTTCTTTTCAAAACGAAAGGAAGACTAAGACGAGACTTTCAATTTCGAATGGAAAATTGCTTTCGACACTTCAAATATTGACAATTCAAATCAAAATACAATGGAAAAAGTACAATCAAATATCTAGAAGAGGAAGACTTTACGACACTCGTCTTTTCGACTCAAAATGATAGTTATGACACTTCTTTTTATCAAAAACGACAATTCGATTAAGCTACTTTTGACAAAGGAGGACTATAAATGATGAAAAATACATAAAAAAACATTCACAAATCTTGATCAATGGAGGTTGAATAATGTAAAGGAAGATGGCTTCAACAATGATATACTGATCATAAGCAGCGAAACTACGGAATAGAGCTAAAAACAAGGAGGAAAAAACCAAATTCTAGAGAGAGAAACATGGATGCATCTCACCTGCAACACACGGGAGGTGCAATGCATCCAGGTTGCCAGTTACAGACAGTGCGATGGACCAGGGAATGAAACTGAGCTTGGTTTTTCCTCAAAATTTGCAGCTAAGTTCAGTGATTTAGGTTGAGCTATGATAGACAATAAAAACAAACTATAGGGGTATGATCTTATGAGGTTATTAAGCTACCACAAGGGCACTTCGGATTTTTGCAAGTCAGATGTTCAGTTCATAAACCAACCCGAAGATTGACTAAAGCAACGTTGATCTAATTTGCACTTGCATAGCAAGGGTAGTTCGAAGGCTAGTTGGCTTAACTTCAAGCTCCGTCTGTAGTTTATAAAGCAAACAACAGTAACAAACAAACAAACTATTCATTCCCTAGCGAAGTCGCCATTTTGTTTCCAGGAAAACTAGTTTCTTTTCAATCTGCTAGTCCCACTAAGATGGGTAGCTATCTTAGAAACAAACAATTAAAAGCACTTCAAGATTTCCTTTATGTATGATAGATAAGAGAGAAGCAAATAGGACCAACCTGTATCTTCCGCTTGGCTCCTTGCTTGTTTCCTCTCTCCCTTGATAGAGCTCGCCACTCTTCTCACACTTGTACTGCTTTAGAGAATACCTGTAGAGGAAAAGAAACAAAACACTATCAAAGCATCTCGATCTATGATATCATAAACAATGCAGAATCAGAAATACATTAACCATACAATTGCATCCACAAATAACAAGATTCACAAATACACGATTATATGGAGGAAAACTCAAAGAACTTTATTGATAGTAGAAATATAAGAGAGGATTACAACCCAACTGTCTGATCTAGCATGAAAGCCCTCTTCACCTCATGAAAAGTAAGATCACCCAACAATACAATGTTTCTTCTCAAATAGAAACCAACAACACTTTCTTACAAATTACAAAAGTCCAGCCCCTAGATCTCTCAGATGAGGGATCCATTTATAGATATTTGTAGAGGGGTGAGTCAGCTTTTGGGTTTTTGATTAGTGTCATTTCACTAATAGTTCTTGGTACCACTTAGAGATTTCATGATATCTTACTCATCCCTGGGCGAATTCAGAGAGATAAGTGTCATATGAGAAGTTTCTAGAAGATTCTTTGGGTTTCCACTTAGTAAATCGTCTCTGCCATTTGTCTATTCTCGCCCATCGCACCACACAAAAGGCTCTTTTAGTATGCAACACACCTGGCTAGTGTAGCAGCCAGTATGCATCACACCCTAAGCATGGAGCAGTTTGTATGGTCCAGTTTTGGCCAGTTCTGAGTGGTTTTTCAGGTGGAACTTCTAGGAAATGAAGTAATCAGTTGACCATGATGCTTTAGGGTGTGAAACAACACTTTTAGGGGTTTGAGAGCCCTTGGTTTATCGACATATGTGATTGGGGTTGCAGTGCCCAAATATGTATATAGCAAACATGCATTACAAGTGTTAAAGATTAGTCTTACAACAGATACAATACATGTGTGAAGATTTGTTGGCCTATTAGCAGGCTTCTGAATTAAGTGAAAGTTCCAAGACATATCATTACACCATACATCACTAACCCCGAGTGCGGGGCATTGAAGCCACTACTTTCTCGTCAAATAAATATTACAGACTCTCTTGGCTATGTGGGAGGAGATGAGGTGAAAATTCCCTTGCATGTGCAAATGAGGGGGTATTTATAGCCAAGGGTGAAACTGACCCTTGTGGCTATTCGACTGCGCTCATGACTATTTGAATTCCATTACTTTTTGACTTACATGATTCTTTGTTCAACAAGTGGGTCTCTTGGACTTCCACGTTACATCACGTTGACTGACAACAAGCCCATAATGGATATGTGGGCAACATGACTCATGATGTGACTCAAAATGACTTGACATGACAATGCTGGTACATTCGTGTTGTTGTTGGAGTGCATGTTGAGCTATAGTGCTACTGGGTGATGGATGTATTCATTGTGTATCATAGATCCACCTCTGCATGGCGATGTGCGCGGAGTCTTCGATGGTCATTGGTTCGCTTGATGAAGCTTTAACATGTTGTTCCTTGATTACATGCTGGAAGTCTTGACAGGCTCATCTATTCACGAAGGTGCATGTTCGTCACATTCTTCTACTTCGCATGCTTCATTCCTTCATCCATTGGTGAACCTGTCATTCTGCATGTGTTCCCTTCGTTCATCCCATTCATCATCTTTCCATGTTCTTTGGTGTACCTATACCTGCACTTGAAATCACTCATGATGAGATGACATCAAATCCAAAACCTCCTAGTCTACCATGAAACATGATCATTTGGATGCAGGTGACTAGGAGAGGCAGCAAGGTTGTGATGCGGATTGATGGCTCCAGGAAACTACTGATGAAAACTGTGCAAGAGTCACTGAGAGATGGAGACAGACAATATGAGTTGAAGGTGGTTGTATGCAAGGTCTAGCTTAGATGGGGGGCAAAATTGCGCAAATTTTGGGAGGAATAGTCCGGGTTGCTGGAAGGCAAGGTAGGAATGCTTTGCTCATTTTTCATAATGAAGAGGTAGTGGGGTTGGATAGCTATATTTATGCAATTTTCTAGAGTAATGTGATGGGTTGCATGAAGGGTCAGCAGGAAGGGATTTCAAAGTTGTTTTGGGGAACTCTTTGGGAGACTGGTAGCCAAAAATGTGCAATTGTGAGAGGGAACTACCAATTGGTTGCTGGGGTCACTGGCAGCCAGAACTGTGCAATTTCCAGAGGGAACTTCCAGTTGGCTGTTGGGGTCACTAGCATCTAGAATTACATAATTCCTAGAGGGAACTGCCAGATGGCTGCCCGAGAGACTTGGAGTAGAAACCGCGCAATTGCTAGAGGGAACTGGTAGTCTGCTGCTAGGGGCTACTGGCAAGGAAAACTACACTTAGGCTAAGAGGCCAACCTGCTGATCATCTCTACACAATTCTGAGCTGAACTAAATGATGGGTAGCGGAAGGCCTGCTCATGCACACTACATAATTTATGAGATGAACCGTTGGTCGACTGTGGGGACGACTAATTGGGAAAACCGTGCAATTTTATGAGGGAGACAGGGACAGGCACTTTGTCTCTGTTTCGCCTATCTGTGTAATTCTGTCAGTCGGTTGAGCAGGTGAGGTTAGTGGCCTCTGCACAATTTTTTAGGGGAGTCGGTCCTAGGGTGACTGTTGGGTCTAACTATCCTGGTGGTGAGCATGAGAGTTGATTGAATTGCTTGCGGGCAGGGAAACTTGAAAAGACTAGCTTGGTGCTTCTGCATTGTTCTGGTTGATAGTCAATCGATTCGATGGCATGGTTATGGTCCAGTTGTCAAAGGGGAGTCAGGTCATCAGAACCTTCAGCAAAAATGGCTAGGTGTGTGAACACTCTAAATATACATAGGTGATCATACGAGCACACACTCACATGACTTGATGACCAAACGAAAAAACCATCCAGACACACATGTTCAACAAGACTAACCGATGATGTAAGTGATAAGCATGACACTCATGATTGATCGTTCATCGATTGAGATGAAACTTGCATGACAGTGAATGTGACTCCTTGTGTGAGTGCAACAAATGATTTCATAGCGAATACAAAAAGAACAGATGAAGTGAAGACTTTGAGCATAACCAAAACATCATTGTAAGCATGACTTAGACATCATCATGCAGTGACTTGAATGTAATGAACAAGAAAGGTGGATTTAAAGACTCACACAAGCTCACAGAGTAAACCCGAGTGTGTGCAATCATCAAGTGAAACTCTTCAAGGGAGGCTCTGAAATTGGTGGAGGCCAAAATTTTGAAGGGTGGTTGTCGCTGCTACAACAGGTTACAACCGGAAGACTCAGCATGACTGGAAAAGCGTTCCTGGAAGCACTATCATATGATCTTGATATTTAGTATGCAATTTTGAACTTGTTCATTACCTGGCCAACATTTTCCAAGTATACTGAAGTCGACAAAGTATACAGGAAGTTAATGAAGATGAATATCCCAAGAAAACAGAGTTGGGATAAACTTTGTGAGTTACTAGAGTAAAAGGTAATTTCAGTCCCACAACTTAGCATTACAACACATACAGAATTTCAGCGCTAGACAACCAGTTGTTGCCTCATTTTAGTGCCACCACTTCAGACAGTTCTATTTTCTTAATTTTATTGTAGAAGTTAGCTTAATTTAGTCCTATTATTTTGTAGATACATCTTCGTCATCTTGATAGGATATTTTTGTAAATTAATTATAAATACTTCGATTGTTGAAGTAATAGAGGTTGGTTTTTGTATGAATAAACTCTATTGTATTTCTCTATGAAGCATCAACATATTTTCCAAGCAATACAAAAGCTCTTTCATAGGATTCATGTGTCAAGTTGTTGGTGAATTAATCTATCTATTTCATATGTTTATACTTCTTTGTTTATAGCACATATTTGTTTTTCAAATCTGAATTACTCAATAGATAAATATAGGGCAAAATTTGTTTAAATCTACATTGTAAACCCGGCTACGAATAATTTAAATTTTTTCTTCTAATCTTTAAATATAGAATTCAAGTAACAATGCTCTATATTTTAAAGTGAACCTTAATCTGTTCCTCTTCTCCATTTCACAGACTTTAAAGAATCCAGTCAATTTGGCTACCTTGCCTTGTGAGATCTATCTGTAAATACTATAGTCAATCTTTATTTATGTAACAAACTCCATAACCCAATGGAAATCTAAGTTATCAACCAACCATTCAAATACAAATCAAACCCCAAAATTCATAACTATCCTAATATTGAATCAAACAAAGTTAAATCTTGCAGAGAGAGCCACCTCTGAAGTTGGAAGGGCTAGATCCTAGGTTCCAAAGTTGGTTTGTGGTTACCTTAGTGATTTTATTCTGCAACCTCAGAAAATTACTAAGTGCTAACATTCTGGCGACCATACTAGGGACTTAAAAATAATCCTTTATTTCATCATCATAAGATTATTTCCCTAGTTTTTGTATCCTTATTTTAATAAATCTAATGATTAAGACATTGGAAATAAAGGATTAGAGGTTTTTTTTACTTTTAAATATGTGGCTTCAAAAAGAATTATACTCCAGTCAATCTTGATCCACACCCACCTGAAATTTTAGAGAACCCTGAAAGAATACTCAGAAGGAGAAGTTTAGTTGAAAGTCAGGGAAGAAATAGCCCCCTTTCAAGTGCCAATTCTCTTTCGAAAAACCTCAATATCATTCAAGATATTCAGTTGAACTTACCTTTCGAACACATTCTTTTCAATACTAAGTCTAAATATTTTATTGATCAGATAGTGGTTGATTAAGCAATTCTCCAACCATATAAACCAATAAGACCATATGTTGAACTTGATTTGGGTCGACAATCCCTTCAGGATTTTAACAAACTACAAGATCTTGTTTCATCCCTTGATTAGGCTGTACATCCAGCTTACATACAACAACCTGTTGAGCTCTCTTCTCTTACTATTGCAACATCTGCTTCATCCTCCCAATCAGTTCATCCAACATCAATTGGACCTACCTCTTCTGTCATTTCTACTACTCATCTAGTAGTATCACAAGTAGTCACTCAATTAATTCCCACAAATCCTATATCTACTCCTCCCTTAAGACAAAATATCATGGCTACTCATTATGCACCCCTAGTTTTACCCACTCAATTGCATGACATGCCCCAAGACTATCAAACTAGAATTCCCCAATTTAATGGAAATATTGCTATTACTGTAGAAAAACACATGGATAGGATGAATGATTTTTTGTTTTGCATGAAGTAGATGAGAATGATGTAAAACTAAGGCTATTTTCTCAGAACTTAGGTGGAGAAGCTAGAAAGTGGCTCAAAAATTTAGCAGCGGGTAGTATAACTGACGTTGTTGTATTTCACCGATCTTTCCTAACTAGGTGGGAAATTAAAAAGAGTCCTCTGTAGATCCTTATGATTATAAAAAAATTAAGAGAGGCCCAAATGAAATTGTAGAATATTACTGTGACAGATTCAATATATTTTACAATGCAAATCCCATTTCCATTAAACCACCCCCGGGCTTCGCCCTGATACATTTCCCAGAAGAATTCGATGTTGATATGGCCTATCAACTGAGAGAAAGAGATCCCTAAACCTTAGATGAGATGTAATAAAATTCACTTAAAGTAGAGACAAATTTATTAGCCAAGGAATCTAAGTGAAAGGCTGAAAAAATAGTAACGATAAAAGAGGAACCTTCATTTTTTGTTTTTGTTGATTATAAATTAGATAGTCTACTAAGAAAAATAGAGAAAATGATAGACATAATTAATATAGCTCATAGGAATCCTTAGAGAGAAAACCAGACTAGGAAAATAAGGAATCCAAACTATCGAAGAAATCAACCCCAAATAAAACAAAGGGACCCAAAAGGTCTAGACTAGCAGGTAATGCCTCCTTTCCAAGAAAATTATAGATATTAGGAGGCTGAAGTAGCTGATGATACAGAGAATACTCAAATATATTTATTAGGAGTAAATGATAATGAATATATTTTTCTTACTGAGGGAGATCAAGAGCTTTTCCTGTTATCCCAAAATGAAATAGAACTTGAAGAGACAAAGGATTACAAGAAAGGATTTGAGAATGCCATTATGGAAGTTCATAAACAATACAACCTCAGGAGTACAAAAATACCTGATACTCCTCCAAAGAAACTAGCTTAAACACCTTCCAAAAAAAATGTTGATATTCTTACTAGAAACAATCTTGATGTTATAATCCAGAAGAAAAACTTGACACTGTGTCCAAAACAATTCAAACAAATGATTCCTCTTCCATCCAATCAAGAGATATACCCCAAAAAGATGTTTCCGATAAACAAGAATCTTCTAATTCAAACAAAACATAGACATCATTTAATATATAAAACAAATTGGAAAAAATCAAAATCCCTATTCCTTTGATAGAATTGATGAATAACAAAACTCCTTATAGATCCTAGGTAATCAAATAATTGAACATAGGAGAAGGCACTGATACAGTTAATGTATTAGATGACCAACTTGAATTACTAATTTTCCAAGAAGATGATGGAAAACTTCAAGAGGGATATGTTCCTCCCTTTTATGTTATTCTAACTATTCATGATAAAATATTACACAAAGCTCTACTTGACTCAGGGTCCTCCCACAATCTTATGCCGAAAGTAATTATGGAGAAGATGGGATTAGATATTACCAGAAGGTATAAAGACCTGTATTAATTTGATTCTAATCAAGTTAAGTGCCTTGGACTTATAAAATATTTATGTGTAAATTTAGTCCAAATCCCTAGCAAAAGTGTACTTATGGATATAGTTGTTGTCGATATCCCACCCAAATATGGAATGATGATTTCACGTTCATGGGGAGCCAAAATCCAAGAAACCTTATAGATGGATATGTCCTACATAACCATCCCTATCTTTTGTCAAAATAGAAGACTATATAGAGAGAAACTCATGAAATTCATGGTCACCACTCAAGATAGGCTTAACAATTATCCTATATATTTTGTCTTAATGCTGGTGGTCAAACATTAATCACTAAACAAGATAATTCAAAGAAAGTTTTGTGGAATTTAGGTTTCAATGGATCAGTGAGTAAAAAAGAAGTTGGTAATATAGTATATCATCCTACTCGTCCATATACTATTGAAGTGAAGAATAGACCTATTATACCTGATAACATTAGATACTGGTAGGTTTTCGAAGATGATGTTCAGATTGAAAACTTTTTACATTCTAAAGATGAATTTGAAGATAATAATATAGATGTAGAATTTTATATACAATATACTGTACATACTAGTGTAAATAAATTAGAATTGCATGAAATAGATGAAGAAAAACAAGAAACAAATATTTTACAACTGAAAGACAACATCCTACCTAGAGGGATTGTTCATTTAGAAGATTTATTTGATTTCAATGATGTAGCTAAGAAGCCCAAAATTGAACCCATTGGAGTTGGTGTTGAGGAACATAACATTGGGACTGAACTTCAACCCAAAATGATCAAACTATCTAAATCCTTACCCCCAACTGACAAGCTAAAGTAGATTAATTTTTTCAAAGAATACATTGATGTTTTTTCCTGGATTTATGAGGACCTAAAATCCTATGACACCAATATCATACAACACAAAATTCCCTTGAAAGAAGATCATAAACCCTTTAAACAAAAATTAAGGAGGATTAATCGAATGCTTATGCCTCTAGTTGAAAAAGATGTAAAGAGAATGTATGATGCAAAAATCATAGTACCTCTAAGATATTCCAAATGGGTGTTCAATTTGGTTCCCACTCAAAAAAAGACTGGTGAAATCAGGTCTACATTGATTTCTGGAATTTAAATCAAGCCTCTCTAAAAGAAAATTAGCCTCTACCTAAGATGGACCACATCCTAGAGAAGGTAGTTGGATCCATCAAGATTTCCTTATTGGATGGATTTTAGGGTTATAACTAGGTCTTAGTACACCTAGACAATCAAGAGAAAACAATGTTTACTACACCTTGGGGCACATTCATGTATGTGAAAATTCCTTTTGGTATAATGAATGTTGGGCAATGTTTTAGAGAGTCATGGATTTTACTTTTGCTGATGAAATGGCTCATTTCATAGTTATATATCAGGATGATATCACTATTTTTTCAAAAACAGATGAGGAACACTTAAATCACCTAAGAAGATTTTTTGAAAAATGTCAGAAATTTGGCATTTCCCTCAAACCCAAGAAAACATTATTCGGTTTGCAAGAAGAAAAATTGTTGGGACACATAATTTCAAAAGAAGTAATCAATATAGATCCTAGTCAAATCGAAACTATACTCAAAATTAATCCCCCCAAGAATATAAAGGAAGTTCCATCTTTTATTGGACAGATAAATTTTCTAAGGAGATTCATTTCAAATTTAGCTGAACTTTTAAATAATATTAGCAATATGCTAAAGAAGAATATTGAGGTGAAATGGAACATGGAAGAAAGACAATCATTTAACAGTGTAAAGAAAGCTTTAACTCAGGCACCTGTGTTAATTAGTCTAGATTTTACTAAATATTTTCTAATTTTTTCATTTGCTTTAGAACACAGCATTGCTATAGTTCTCCGAGAAAAGAATGATGAGGGCCATTAACATCCCATTGATTTCGTCAAAAAATCTTTGAGAGATGCAGCATTGAAATATGACATTATGGAAAAACAAGCTTTTTCCTTGGTAAAGGATATAAAATACTTTAGAGTGTATATTCTTCATTCACACATCATTGCTTTTGTTCCAAGCACAACAGTTAAAGATATACTGGCTCAAAATGATCTATATGGAAAAAGGGGTAAGTGAATTGTTGTTATATTAAAGTATAATATTGAAATCCGACCCACTAAACTCACCAAAGATCAAGGGTTAGAAAAATTAATGTTAGAATCTAACTTGCATGCTTTAAATATAATTTTTATCGCAATATTTAATTAACTACATGAGATAGTGACTCTAATGGTAGCATAATATTTTGCTACCTCTCCCTGGTATGCCAACATTATTTATGTACTAAATAATTTACAAGCTCTTCCTGGTTTAACTAAAACAAATGCTAGCATTATCAAACTTAAAGTTGTTAAGTTTTGTATTTTGAATGAAAACCTGTACTGGAAAGATGTTGGTGGGGTTTTACTAAACTGTTTATTGGAAAATGAATTAGATAAAGTCATGCAAGAGTTCCATGAAGGAGATTATGGTGGACACATGTATTGGAGTACTACTGCAAATAAGATTCTTAGGGTAGGTTTTTACTGGCCCACTATATTTTCTGTTATCCAAAAGAAAGCTACTTCATGCCACAAATGTCAAATATTTGAATATAAAAATAATATTTTTCCTTTACCCTTGAGGTCTATATCTGCTGGAACCCCTTTCCAACAATGAGGCGTTGACTTTATAGCATAAATCCACCCTGCCTCATCTACCCAATACAAGTGGATTCTCACAGCCACTAATTACTTTACAAAATGGATAGAAGCCATACCTACTAGACAAGATTCTAATGCAATCATCATAAAGTTCCTAGAAAACAATATCCTTGCTGGATTTGGTTTCCATAGGAAGATTATTACTGATAATGTTGTAACTTTCAAGTAAAAAAGGATGATAGGTTTCTGCAACAAATCAGATAAAATTGGGACATTCTACAGCCTATTACCCTCAGGTAAATGGATAGGAAAAATCCTCCAATAAAATCTCAGTTAACATTATTAAAAATTTGTGGCAGGACAATAAAAAATCATGGGACATCAAGCTGGTTAATGCATTGTGGGAAGACAATCTTACTACCAAGAATTCGATAGGCATGTCTCCATATCAGCTAGTTTATGGGATAGATGTTGTTTATCCAACTTTGTTGGGAATTCCTATTTTAAAAATGATGCAAGAGTTGGAGGTGGAACCAAATTATTTACAAAGGAGAATAAACTAGACCATGCATTTGCATCAAACAAGAGAAGAAACTCATAACAAAACTGAGTTGATCTAAGTTAGCATCAAGAAAACATTTGACTGAAGGACAAAAGTTGATGATTTTTAGATTGGTACTCATGTTTTGAAATTGGATTCCAAAAGGGAATAAAATGGAAAACATGGTAAGTTCGACAACTTGTGGATGGGACCTTACATTATTAATTCTTATCGAGGTAACAATGCATTTTTTTCTGAAGAACACAGATAGGACATAAATACCTGGAGGACCTATCAATGGAAGGATTCTCAAGCATTATGTTTTTTAAGGATTAACAAAGTGTTTTTATCACAAACATTGTTGATACCATTTACTTTTTTACTATCATGAGTGGGTAGCTTATGTATCAAAGTTGAAACCCGTGGAGAATGCCTTGAGCTTTGAGACATTTTTCCACCGTAACTACAAAAAATAGAAACAATCAGATGCAGTAAATACTGAAGATAAGAATTCAAGGCTACTGGCCTACGGTGTTCTTGACACTTCATTAGAAAGTGCCATCCCCAGCTGGAGCCACTGCTAGGTCCTATAATTTATAGGATCAATGATCATTGAGTATTTTCTTTCAATATTTCAGATTGTAAATGATATAGCTTTCTGCAAATGATATTAAAAAATATTTATATATATAGAAAAATGAAAAGAGGGTATAAATACAAAAAATAGAAAGAAAAGAAACGATAAATGAACCTATTGTGCTTGTGAACAACACCCCCCCCCCCCCCCATTTATTAGCATTAGTAGTAAAATATTACTTTAATGAATGGGGACCCTTTCAAAAAATGTATATATCCAAAAAACCAATCCTAGCATGTAGGTATTTCTTTTATTTTTAGAATAAATCAAGATATCAAACAAAACCTATAAAACCATTAAAATGCTACTTTTTCTTATTTAGCATGAAATGCATCACAAACGATACCTTTCTAACCCACCATGATCTACAATGAAATAATAAAAAAAGCAAATATATATTCGAAAAATAGTCATAACGTTAGAAAGTCCTTAAAGCTTCTTTAAAAAGATAAAATTCTCACATTGCAACATCATTGTTTATAAAAGAATTATCTTAATAGGTTACCCCGAAGTATTGTGATCTATGAGATTGTGATCTGCAAAATTACAATGATATAATAGCCTTCTCGCATCGCATTTCAGTCATACAACACAAGCCTCAACCTATTATATGTCGATATTGCGAAATGCAATCTCAACTTGAACCCACCTCTTAGTCTTTCCACCAACACATGCGGAGGTCCATTATCCGTTAAAAATAAGCTCGATAAGTAATAAAGTTTGTTTGTCACATATCGCATCTTGTACAAACTCAAAAAATGGTAAGTTAAACAAAAATGAATTATGCGATATAGCGATCTGCGATATTGCTTTGCAAATCGCAAAATCACTATTATTATAGTTTAAAGTCTCACCATCCTAGGGGATTGTTTCCCAATTTACAATGTGAATATTTATGGACATTCAAGTTAAATGATAACGAATCATTAGTGGGCATTTATGAAGAAGTAACTGCATTTGTGTGTGAAAGGTCATTTAGCATGATTTGATATCTACTTACATGATTTCAAATAAAACACCTTTATCACCTTTGCTAGTTTTCTTCATCGATTCATTCCTATGTTCAATATCATTTTTTTCTAATAAATTGTTCCTCTTGAAACTTTTACGGAAAAGCTGCAGAATAGGACACCGAAAGCAATGGTGAAGAAAGGGAAAGAAGTTGCCTTTGAGAAGTCAGAAATGACTCCTCTGTTCACGGATACCACATGAAATAAGGAAGCAGGGACGTCTACATGGGAGACTATGTATCAACTGCTAGAGGAAGAACAACCAAGGATTCTTGAGACAACTATTACAATTGATGGAAACGATTCCTCTGATGCTTCCATAACTGAGCTTGCGTGCTCATTTTTGCATCGAATAGCCGCATGAAAAAAAATAATCCCCTATACCAACATGGTTAAGTGGATCACAGAGAATTCAAAACAGGAGTCCTGGAAATTATAGGATCTTTCACTCCATATAACCTAAGGCTTTTGTACCACCTACTAGAGCCACAGGTTACTTACAATAGGCAATTTGTTGAGAAATTCGTCAAAGAAAATGATGACCTGGTAGACTACACAAAGAATTGCTCAAATAATGATGAAAGAATCAAGAAAGACAAAAACAGTATGTACACCACTGCATTTGTTTGTTCCCCTTTATGTTTTGCTGCGGCTATGCTATCTAGAATATTTGGAAAACCCGAGAGTAATAAATTATCCTCAGAATGGTTTCCCTTAATAGATGCAGCCGTTAATGCAACAATAATAGATTGGGCACAATTCCTATCTGATAATTTATCTAAAGCAAATATAGATTATAGAAGGAAAAGAAGCATTGCTCCGAGGGTTTACCCTCCGTTTTTCATGAGTGCTTATGTAATGGACACTATTTGTTTTAGTTCCAAATTCCCTCTTATGGAATGGAAGTGGAATATTCAATATCCACTTCCTATTCACATCCACCACAAAGACATGTGGGAATCCAATTTTGAATGACATTTTTTCAATATTTGTCACAGGGTTATGCTTCCTATCCATAAACAAATTTATAACCGAGATGCTCCCAAATTCTACCAAGAAGCTGAGGTAGACATCCTTCTAGTAGCTTGATGGTTCAGGGAAGAGACATTTACATACATCAGACTATTTGGCACCATCGCCTCTCCCTATGTTCTCCCTTTCTATGTCCCACATAAATTAATGGCTAGAGAGATAGCCTATCAGACATGCAGTGAAGGAGGGATGAGAAAGCATTGGAGGAGTCAAAGAAGGCCATTTGGCCTCAATTTCCTGTGTCATGTGGAATGTTTATATTACATGACCTTGGACATGCATTTAGGGAAGTAGATAATATGTTGTCTCTACGATTACCTAAGTTCCCCGAAAGACAATACGACCCATTTAGTATTATCAAGGATTTTACCACTATGGTCAAAATAAAGATATTCAGTAATGAGAAGGATCCTTTTGATGATGTTTTCTTACAAAAGAATACCTTCAAAGAAGTGAATCATATGGCACAAATATTTTTTGATCAAGAGGGTCTTAAAGATTTTTATAGCTACAGAGAAAAGAGATTATCAAAGGTCCCATTGGACCAATTGTTAATTGAACCAGTAAGGGAGCTCTCTCCCAGTGTAAGCATAGATGTTAACTCTAAGGAAAAATCTAAAACCAGTTCTAGAGAGGGATCTCGACAGAAATCTTCCAAGGGATCTAAAAAGTCATCAGAAAATAAGAAAAGTAGCACCAGGGAATCAATCAAGGATACAACCCATTATGCAACAAAGACAAATGAACAGACTTCAACCATCAAGCAGATTGAAACCCATACTCCCTCTGTACAGCTAATAAAGCCTCAAGTAATTAATTTGGAAGAGGAGTGGGATAATTTCAATAAGAAACTCAAGACAGAGGAACAAGCACCAGAGACGTAAACAACACATCAAGAAACAACTCTGGAAATTATAATAGGGGGAACTGTGAGTACTCAAGAAATAGAACACATTATCATTACCCCCACCTCTGAGATTGTTTTAAGAATATAAGAAATTCCCCCTCTTGATGTATTTTAAAACCCACAACACAAGGTCGTTGTTAAGAGATAAAGAAAGAAAATAAAATTAGAATAAACAACTGCTACCACGCCAAAAAATGAGCTGATGGATATACTCTTGAAAGACTCATCCACTGACCCATCAACCAACCTCACTAGGCTCTCGCAGTTCACAGGTGCATACGCTACGGAAACCATTGACAAAACAACAAAGGTACAACTATTGCTTAAAGAAAAAGAAGACAAAATTTTGTCACTCAAACAACAATTACAGCAAACCAAAACCAACCAACAAGCAAAAATACAGTTGGCTAAGTTACAGAAGGAGTTCCAACAAATGCAAATAGAACATCAAAGCAGCTTTGCAGATAAGGAGGCATAGATACAGAGCATAACATATTTGCATAAGGACAACCCAAAGATTTATCAGTTTGTCACTGAAGCACTCGTCCTTAACTCCCAGCTAACACACCAAAAATAATTGCTATGCCAAAGAATCTCGTAGTGGAACTCTCACTGCGAAATAAGGGACAAATAAACAAGCCAAGTTGTGGAAATGCGACTTGAATATGATGAAATCCTTAAAAGGGTTTCAGATTTCATAACTTGGAAAAATTATGAAAATAGGAAAAGAGCTGACATGCCCAAAATAGATGAATCACATAAGGAGATATTATTTGCGAGTTGGGATTCTCTTCTCAAAGAGGTAAAACAGGAAACGAAGAATGTAGCAGTAGTGGAAAATAGCATCATTGAAAGTGTAAATGAAGATTTGCATAGTGTTAATCTTGTGGTAGAGAACACCCCTAGTTTCCTTCCAAATGCAAAACAGCTTGAATTACATGGAAAACAAGCAGCAGAAGAAAGATCAAAAGCAATTAGGAAAGTGAAGAGGTTAAACAGGGAGGAATATTGGCAATATTTCGTAAAACCGCACAACCAATGTATAACCGTAAAATGCCTAATTGTTTCTACCGAGAAAATGGTGCCAATGCTCATCAATGTCGTGTTTACAAGACAACTGAAATCTAAAGTTGGCCAACCTACACTCTGTTAGACTCAGTCTTGTCAGTCCTCCGTCAAAGATCAAAACTCTTTCTGCATTTCATTTTTAGGTGTCTCGCTCCATTCACTCAGCTGCATTTTGCCAGGCGCATGCCATAATCTAACGGGAGGATCTTGTCAGTCATTACCCCTTACCCCTCATGTACGTCACCTGTTGGCTTAGGTCTTTTCATCAACGTTTATTAAAGCCCACGACAGTCAATGTTCGATCTTCTAATGGACAAGAGTCATTTCAGTCATTAGGTCTAGGGATCAGTTAATTTGGTCTTCAACCATGTCCAATAAAACCATGCAGACCAGAGGGAGGCCCTTACAAAGTTGTGATTTAAAGATTTTCATCGTCATGTTGACAGATTACGACTATTCTTCAAAACTCTATTTTGAAGAAAAGTCAACATTGTGTCATGTGCAATAATTTTCAAAAAAGTCCAGTTTATCTCTTCAGGCGCAGTCATGGTTTCCTCGGCTAAATGCCATGTCAGCAATCCCTGCAAAAAAGTGCCAAAAATTTCATCATTTTAGCTAAAAATCCAAAAGGGAAAAGTAAAATATAGAGTTGAATTAAATCAGGGAAAAAGTGCCAAAACAAAACATTGCCAAAGTGGGTTTGGAAGAAACAAAAATCAAAACCATGACTCCAATGTCTTTATATAGGATTTCCACAAGAAACAATGTCATTTTGCACAGCAAGGTTAGAGAGAAACAATTTCAAAGTGATTGTGAGAGCTAGCGCGCGTTTTGAGTGAGGTTGGAGGTATCTTCACAGGCACGGTGCACAGGCAGAGGGGTGCGTCGCACTAAGGGAGCGCGGTGCACTGGGCATGACCACACAGTGTTAAAATAACATGGGAGCGGCGCACACAAACGGCGCGATGTACTGGGTATGATGTGTGGCGCACACCCATAAAGGCCCGATTTTTCTCCATATTGCAACAAATCGCCTTTGAAACCCTTGAAATTGCCAGGTAGGGTTGACATCTCGGTTGCTCATCCATTTTTGTGAATATGATGATGGTTTATGGCCGGTTATAGTTTCAATAAAAACTCTTAAACCCTACCACTTGAAGTCATCAAAACCACTATCGTTAGGGTTGCAAATTCGCTGTGTTGATGCCAAGGTTCCTCCTCCCTTTCATCCTTCCCTTCTTTCCATTGTTCCCTTCCCCCCTATTCCATATTTCCCATCTTTCCCTACCCTAAACATTACTAAACTCCTATTCCCTATCCCCTCCACTCATTTGTTAAATGTAAAACCCAAAAATCCTAACTCATAAAATCCCCAAACCCTCCTACATGTCCCTAAACAAAATTTCTCCCCATAATCCCTAATCCCTTCATATTATTCCCCTTCCTAACAGTCCCTTTTGCATTGTTCCCCTTGGTGGCAGAATTCATAACAACACATAGTTTCATACATCATCAAAGGGTAGTCCAAGCACAGTCCATATACAAAAATCATGGCATCTGAGAATTCATCGGAGTATGAAATGGAAACACAAAGTGACTCATCCTCGGAAGAATAGGCTCCCCGGAGACCTCATAAAAGTGGCAAACATGTTAGGGAAGAACCAACCACCCTTACAGAATTGTAGGCCTGCCCTCTTTCTATGTCATGTTTCTAGCATTTGTCATGTTTTGAGTTTTGTCAAAGGGTGGCTAATGTTTGAGTTCATCATGAGTTGGCTCGTCTTTTTTTGCTTCACTTACATGGAGATCACGCTATCGTAGCCGGTGTCACCTTCACACTTACACCTAAAACCGTCACATTAGCAACCAGCATATCGAACGTTCGAGAACCATGGCACAAGAAATAGAAGGTTGATCGACAGCATTATGAGCCATACATTAAGGTCGGTTTCTTGAGGCAGCTCACAAGAGTCTTTCCATTCCGATATCTGAAAGGTGAATATGCTCCACTAATGAAGTTGATCATGAAATATTTCAGCTGTGAGGGGAGGTTCTCTCGTTTATATACTTATCACATCAGGTTTCTCATGCATTTTACCAGGGTACAGATGATGAACATCCCATATTTCATTTGCAGGAACATAGAGAGGATGAACACCTTCATGTAGCACAAAACCGCTCAGCAACAACTTAATAGTGTTTATCATTTTGCTCTTATTAAGATTTTGGTGGTTCATCAGCTGGGATTACAGGGAAATACTTGGGATGATTTCATCTCTCGTGACCTCTTCAGCACTTCAAAGGTATTATCAGAGGTTGAACATGAGATAGGTGGTCCTTCTCATCAGTATGAGTGCCATGAGACCACTAGTGTGCTGGTATTCACCACATATCAGATAGGCGTTAGACATTTGTTCCCAGCAGCAAAGCAAGTGTTACCTCCACCCGGGGTAGAAGGGGCCTCACTTCCGACATCGGTAACATAGGTACAGGACAGAGGCAAGGGGCCCATGCATGACAAGGGACCATTAGGTGAACGAGAGGCTGACTTCATTCTCATTCATGATGATGATACATATGTAGAGAGTGCCAAACTTAGAAGGACCATCCAGGAGCAGCAAACAGAGATCCAAGCCTTGTCTCTCAATTTGGAGAGGGCTAAGTGGATTATCATGTACTTGAAGCAGTGGAATAAATAGCTCGACGACCAGCAGGAGATCATGGAGCTGCAAAACATCCACGAGAATCGTCGATCTGCCCAACAGAGGAGGATAGAGCTCACTCCATTAGAGCAAGAGATTAATAATGACCGAGAGTCTTGGCTCGAGTGGATCAATATCCACCTTGAGAGACTTCTAGAGAAGGCTAAAAAGGACAAAACATTATTGAGGCATATGGTTCATCACTATAGGGCACGGAACATGACTTCAAAGGCTCGGATAAGGAATTTGAAGACGAAATTAAGGAGAGCGACAAAAAGACAAAAGAGGAAAAAAGAGAAAGATCGGCTCTGAATCTTGGATGAAGCCTCTTTGGCCCAGCATAACACTTCATAGAGAATCTCCAGCCCAAATTTCAAAAAATTTGGGGCTTTTTTGGTCATTTGAAAAATTTTTGTGCACAAATAGGGTTTTTCTCCCTCTGCGCTGCGCCACTGGCACGCGCTTACGGTAGGAAGCTCTAAATCACAAAAATTTACATTTTTGGATTCAGCATGAAAAATCATGACTGATGGTGCATGGCCAAGAAATTTGAGCAAGTTTTGAGTCCTCAAGAGGTCACAAACACTCAAAAAATGATCTCTCTGCCCCTATTTTGACACACAAGAAGCAGTCTTGGGAGATTGAAGCTTTGGAGGGGCAAATGAGCACCAAATTCAGAAATTCCACTTGGGTAGGAAAGTATATAGGCAAGGATTTCTAACAAGCACACTTGGGCACAATTTGGACTTCAGAAAGTACCTCAACATCGCCTCCAAAGTGGCACGACGCATACAGTTTTGGGCGCGGCACACAGAGACCCAAAGGCCAAAATCACTTCCGCTCCGCGAAATTTCGATTCATGATTTTCTCCAAGTGGGACCGCTCATTTACACTACATTTTTCCGACACATAAGGCAAAGTTTAAAAATTATTTTCACTAAAGGTTGGCTTCTATCCAAGTGGCAAAAGGAAGGCGAGTAGTCACCCAAAAATCTACGCTACAGTTTTGTCATTTTTGTAACGCTGCACCTGTCACTAATGGTTGGATTTCAATTTCCAGTTTGTAATGATTTGAAAAAGTCCCCAACTTTGGGTCGTTCCATTTCCTGAGGGAAAAGTATATTTATTGTATGAAAAACCATTTGCAAAGGGTTGGTTGTAATTTCTGGGAGACTGTGGGAGAGAAACTCAGTTACTCATTGTATATTTTGACATAGAGTTAATGAAAGGCAGCGGCTCTGGTTCATGAGATTCATGTGGTGTGAGTGTAGCAAATGTATTCTCTTTCTGTTTCATATGCATTTCGTTATGTTTCACAGTTCATTCATATTCATTTCCAGTGAAAGTTTCTAAGTAAGATAAGGTAGAATTCATGTTTATTCCTCTACCTTTGGGAAAGCTTCATGTTCTGTGTTCTTCTTCAAAAGGATTCATGTGTTTATGCCCTTTTCACCCTCCTAAACAATATTTCCATTTCGCATTATTTCAAATTTAATTGCTAGACTTTCCGCCTGTCTTGCCTCACAAAATAATCTGTGCCTTTGTGTTAAATTCTATGCTCATGCTGTTCGTTGGTCCCATACATCCCAGAAACTCAGTCGTTTATCAAAAATTGCCTCTTGTTTCCATATTTATATACCTAGCCTAAAATCAATATTTCATTTTGAGTCATCTCAGACTTTATTGTGTATTTATATTGAGTGTGACCCAGAGAGCCCTCTCCTGTTCTGGTAGGGCTAGCTACTAGACTTAGCATGGTTTGTGGTTACCCTGAATTTTTCCTTTCTTCAGCCTAAGGTAGATTTAGGTGCTAACATAGTGGCGACTCCGCTGGGGAAACGAAATTACACCCCTTACTTCTTAATAATTCTAAGCTTCCGGATGATAAGTTTAGGATTTGATAGGCTGAGTGAGTAGTGTCCTTTTGATTTTTCTTAATAGCACGCTGGCTTCTAGAAGATATACCAGAGCTAATCTAGATCTAGATCCTCCGCACATCTACGAAAATCCCAATTTGATTCCAAGACTTCGTCGTCAAGAGATCTCTATATCTCCCGTGCTCAAATCCCATTCTTGTCCTGACATTTTTGAGTATCTTGAAGAGCTAGATTTTGGTGAGCAGTTTGAAATATCGTTGTTCGAGACCAAATCCGAAAGGGCGGTTGACTCTACTGTCCCCAATCCACAGTTTCTTGTAGACTTGGAAAATGAAAGGGCTAACCAGTCAGTTGATAATTACATAGTGGCACAACTTCAAACTCCAATTGTTAACCCCCTACAAACTACGCACACTCCTCCAACACCTCCAAGGCCAAACCTACCAAGAGTGATGGCTACTCGTTTTTCACCTCTTGTGCTGCCTCAAGTTTTAGATGATATTCCTACAGATTATCAAAGAAAAATCTCGTTTTTTGATGGCACTCCTAACAGCTTTACCGCTCAACAACATGTGGACAGAATGGCAGATTTCTATGAACTTCACGAGATCGATGCAGAGAATGTGGCAATGAGACTCTTTATACAAACATTTGTAGGTGAAGTAAGGAAATGGTTCAGAGGTTTGATGACTGCATGTATCGCTACCTTGGCCAACCTACAAAGACAATTTTTAGGCTGCTGGGAAGTGAAAAAGAATCCTCTCCAAATTCTGGCTGAATATGAGCAAATCAAACGAAACATTGGTGAGTCAGTCCAAGACTACTGCATTAGATTCAATTCTATTTATAATGAAATTCCTGATCATCTAAGGCCACCTGTGGGGCTAGCCATGATGAATTTTTTGGATGGTTTTGATGCTGACATGGCTTATCAATTAAGAGAGAGAGAACCGGCCACAAAGGAAGAAATGCAGAAGATCGCGGTCAGCGTTGAAACAAATCTGCTGACCAAGAGGGCTAAAGCAAAGGCAGAAAAGAAGGTCACCATAAAAGAAGAATCTTCCTCGGTAGATCAATTACTCTGGAAGGTAGAGCAGATGCTTGAAAGGGTGAAACTTGACAAACCTGATCCACAAGTTAGAAATCCTAACTTTCGTGGCCAGCAATAGCCACAATATAGAATAAGGCAGAAACATCAGCAAGCCCAAGAGCAGACAACACAACAGCCAGTACAACCACCTTTGCAGCAAAATTTTGTGCATGGACCGGACTCAGATGAGGACGGGAATATAATAGGTGAAGAAAACCACTTCTTTACTCCTGATGATTTTCCTATTTATATTACTGAGGATGAGGAGTATGCAGAAAGTTTGGCTGTACATAAAGATGCAGATTTCATTCTAGCCAATGACATCGTTTCGTAGGAAGAATCAGATGAGTACCAAAGAGGCTATATGAATGCTCTGTTCACCCAGCAACAATGATATTCACTTAGAAATAGAGACGTGCCGGTTAAACCAACTCAGAAGAGGAAGGACATTGAGGCATCAAAGAATGATTCATCATTTGCACAAAGGAAAGGAAAGGAGGTGGTTGATCCAGATAGCAGCAAATCACCATCAGCAGAAAAATCAAATCAGCCAATTGCATCGAAAGAAAAGGAAAGGAAAGAAATCTCAGTCAAAGAGGTAGAAAAGATTTCCGCTTTTAATTTAGAGAATGAAATTTCTAAATTGAAGGTATCCATTCCCTTGACTGAAATAATGAGGAACAACAGTTATAGAGGGCAAGTGTCTAAAATTTTGAATTTTGACCCAATGTATGACATGGTGAATGTCGAAGATGATAAAACCGAAATGATTTTTGGGCCAGCATCGAAAGGTGAGTCTCCTGATAATGATGTGCCACCTTTTTATATCAGTTTAATATTGCATTATTTTGTGTTACATAATGCCATGTTCGATTCCGGAGCTTCTCACAATCTCATGCCCAAGGCTATCATGGATAAGCTGGGTCTGGACGTCACCCGACAATACCATGATCTCTATTCGTTTGATTCTAGTAGAGTAAGATGTATCGGGCTCATCAAAGACTTGGTGGTGAGTCTAATCAAATCCCAATGAAGAATGTTTTGATGGATATTGTTGTAGCAAATATTCCTCCTAGGTTTGGCATGCTTCTTTCTAGGTCTTGGGTAGCAAAATTGAAAAGGACACTACAACTAGACTTCTCCTATGCAACGATTCTGGTGTTTGGCCAAATGAGGAAACTGTATCGGGAACAAAAAATGAAATTCATGATTATGAGCAAGGAGAAACCAATAAATCATCCAATTAATTATGTACATACAGATTTAGAGTCTTTTGTTTTGTATTCTGATAGTTTCAATGATATCAATAGTCAGTTAGTAGAAGCAGATAATATTCCAGAAATAACAGAAAATTTCAGAGGAATTTTAAAGAAAGAAGGACAAGAATAGCAGAACACTGTTGATTGATCAGCTAAAAGTAATGGACAGCTAGTAGACAAAGCACAACAAATAGATTTTCAGCACTTGCAAGAGGAGGAAGAAGGTTTGTGGACCATGGATTTTGAAGGAGCAGTGGGAAATGATGGCACTGGAATTGGGATTTGGGTACGCAGTCCTTGCTCTGCCCCAAACAAAGTGCCTAGTAACGTGCGGGTATGCTCTTACAAGTTAGCTTTTGATTGTTCAAACAATGAAGCTGAGTATGAAGCTCTGATTGCAGGCCTAAAAATTCTAAGAAAGCTAAATGCTAAGAGGATTGTAGTATATGGCGACTCCGAATTGGTGATTAAGCGGGTTAGAGGCGAATATCAAGCAAAGCATCCTCGGATGCGGGCTTACCGTAATGCAGTTCTAGACATCCTAAAATTATTTTCAGAATATACCTTGACATGTGTGCCTCGGGTACAAAATAGCATTGCTTATGTTCTTGCTAAGGCAGCAAGTAGTTTGAAGATCCCAATGAACTCCAGTAATAAATTTGAAATCCATGTGAATCATTGTCTGACCGTCCCAGACAATCGGAGATATTGGCAAGTTTTCCAAGATGATGAGGAGATTGATGATTTTCTGCAAAACAAAGGTAAGTTCAAAGAAACCTCAATTGATGTAGAAAATGATGATAGTAAAGATAATGGTAAAGATGATGTGCAGATCAATCAAATGGACATGTTGCAGCTAAAGAATAACATTATTCCTAAAGGCTTGATACCTTTAGAAGAACTCTTTGATGAAGATGATGTAGCACGCAAACCAACATTGCAGCCAACAGAGAAGGGTGTGGAAGAGGTCAATGTTGGAACAACTTGTTTGGTCAATTTAGTGTGATCTAAATTGCTATTTATATTGTCAACCCGGGGTTCGTAAACTGACGAAGTGAGGTGTACTATATGTACTTAGATAACCATTTCCTTAGGCTTTTGTCGTTTTAAGCTTTTTTAGTTTGTTTTTTTTATTCTTTTCTTAATGTGTGGTGATGAAAGTGAAGTGTGAAGTGTGTGGAGTGTAAATGGTGATGATTTCTAAACTTAAAAATGCTCAAAAGAAATCTTTACAATAACTGAAATGAAACCAATTCTTAAGAGAAAACAAAATGCATCAAAAAGTGAACTAAGGGCAATGGCCCGGTATCCTTGCTGCTGAAAATGAAAAGAAAGCAAAAACTTGAAAAACAACTCAAACTTAAAGTAAAGCAGCTAACTCACACTACTTGAGCTTTTTAGATCCTTTTCCCCTTGGCTCAATCTACCTTGGGGAAGTAATCATGAGCATAATAAGCAATATGATATTTAACTATTCAAGAAAATAAATTGCATAAGGAAACTAATCACACTAATTGAATTCTTCAAATACTTTACCCCTCAGCTCAATCTACCATGGGGAAGTAATCATGAACGTAACAAGCAATATGATAATTAAATGTAAAAAGAAATTAATCACACTACTTAGACTCTTTTAGTTCTTTACCATTCAGCTCAATCTACTTTATGGAAAGCAACTATGAGTAAGTAATATGACAACTAAATCACACTACAGTTAGTGATCTTCTG
>APFE031145632.1:0-20451 GCA_000404065.3 Pinus taeda
AGGGTATTATGTTTTTTTATCTTTCTTCATGATTTAATTTTCTTGTTTGTATATGTAATATTTGTTCCCAAGCTCCTCCTAAAGCTTGTGATGCTGCCAAGTACCTGCCACTGCAAAAATCAAGTGATTTTGAGCATCAATTCACTTGCCAAGCAAAAGAAAACAAGCATGAAAAATAGAACATTGTAAAAGACAAATAGACATTATAAAAGTGGGTTTTCACAAACAAAAAATCAAAAGGTGAAACTATATAAACCCATCCTCCTATTTTTCATCCCATTGTGTAATTATTGAAGATTAAAGAGCCAAGAAGAGAGCGAAGGTCGATTTTCAAGTGTTATTGAGAAAACAGAGAAAAGCGTTGCGTTTTTGGAGTTTTGGAGTGGCGCTGCGCTTCTGAGAGGTGGCATTGCGGTTTCAACCAGGCGCTGTGCTTCTAGCAAGTTATTGTAGTGTAACAATACAAGGGCGCTGCACTTTGCCCAACAGAGCCCCAAATCACCTCAAAATGCCAATTTCACCTCAAATTGTCAAGTTTACCTCTTTTATAAGTAAGTAGATCAAAATCTCTTGTGGTTTAGGGTTTTTTTATATCAAGCTTTTGTGGTTTTTCACATCCAAAATCAAAACCCTAGTTTCTAGGACAAACCCTAGTTTTCCTACAATTTACCTCATGAACTAAAACCCTAATATCTATTAGTGCTATCCTACCATATCAACTTCTTATTTCTCCCCAAATTCCCCTCACACATACATTTTCCCAAATCTCCCTCACACATAAATTTCGCCAAACTCCCTCATCCATACATTCTGCCCACTACATTCCTCCACACCATTATCCATAACACTATTCATATATAATCATATTGTTAAAGCCAAAGGAAAACATGGACAGAGACAATGATTATGAGTATGAGGAAGAGACACTTAGTGACAACTCCGTGGAGAGACATAGACAACAGAGGAAGCCCCATAAAGGAGGAAAAATCATCAGAGAGGAGCCCACTAGCTTGAGGGAATTACAGGCCTGCCCACTTGCAGTTTCTTGTTTGAGGAATCAAGCATGTTTTGAATTTTGTGAAATGGTGGATAGAGTCGAGTTTTACCATGATTTGGCCAGACTTTTTGTGACTGATTTGCATAACAATGAGGTGACACTTGCCGGAGTAACCTTCACAATATCATCAACTGTCATTTCAGAGGCTACCAAAATCCATAATGTTGGTAAAAAATGGTACAAGGGTCATGATCTTGATGAGGATTACTATGAAGCTTACATCAAGCCTCATTACAGAAACCAAGTGAAGAGGATTTTACCCTTTAAATTTTTGGAGAACAGGTATGTTCCATTGATGAGGATTATCATCAAGTATTTCACTTGTGAAGGTAGGTTCTCTCGGTTGTATGCCTATCATATTAGAGTCCTCATGCATTTCACTAGAGTAAAGATGTTGAATCTCCCTTACTTCATGTTTAGAAGCATTGAGAAAATGGCACATATTGTACAGAGGAAATCAGACCCCCAGCAGTTGAACAACATCTATCATTACTCTTTGATCAAAATCATTGTTCTTCACCAGGTCAGTCTTCTTAACATTCCTTGGGAGACTTTCATTGCTCATGAGATGTTCAAAGGCCCAGAAATCTTCTCACAAGTGCATCATGAAGAAGGTGGACCTTCTAGCCATGGAGAAATAAGGGAAGAGGCCAAGGAAACCGAGATTGCTGAGGTGCCAGTGTATTTAACATATCAGAGAGGCACAAGGAGACTTTTTGCAGCTTCTAGGCAAGTGTTTGCTCCACAAGGTGTGGAAGGGGCCTTCCCTTCTTCATCAATCCATAGGCAAATGTTTGCTCCACAAGGTGTGGAAGGGGCTTTGCCTTCGTCATTGACAAAACAGTTACATGTTGAGTAGTTGATCAAAGGCAAGGAAAAAGTGCAGGAGGAAGATATTGGTGATGAGGAGGAAAGAGATTTTGATCTCATTGAGCATGAGGAGCCACACCAGCACTTTACTCATCATGGAGTTGACATCAATGACTTGGAAGCTCATGATGAAGAAACTGTTAAGGACATCATCATTCAAGAAAGGGAAGCTCAAATACAAGATTTGGAGAACAATTTGGAGAGAGCCAAGTTCATCATCAAATATCTAGAATAGGAAAACAAACAATTGAGTGACAAGCAAGTCCTCATGGAGCTACAAATGATCAAAGGAAACAAGCAAATGGCCAAAGAGGCTCATGTCCCATTGACTCCTATTGAGCAGGAGATTGAGAATGATAGGGAAACATGGCTTGAGAGGGTCAACATACATCTTGAAGGGCTTATTGAGAAGGCCAATAGGGAAAAGAAAATGCTCCGCCACATGGCCTACCATTACATGACCCGCAACAAAATCTGTAACATGAGGATTAGAAAATTGAAGGCAAGGCTAAGGAGAGGTTTGGAAGGAAAAAAGAAGCAAGATAAATTTAGAATGTTGGCTGAAGCTCCCTAGCATATCAAAGCAGCTGATGGTGGTGTCCCATGCCAAATTTGGGCAAATTTTGGAAAGTTTTTGCATTTTCGAATTTTTGTAATTTTTAACACAGGAATTTTTCTTGGTGGCGCTGCGCTTTTTCCTTGGAGCATCATATGGAGAAATGGGTTACATTTTTGGATTTAGGAGGAAGAGGAAATGCACCCTGGAAATTTTCAATAGTATTGGAGCAAATCTGGGTTACCAAAAGGTCCAAAAACTACCAAAAAATGACCTCTCTGCCTCTTTTTGGACACACAAAAGCAGTCTTGGGAGATTCAAGTTTTGAGGGGGTAAATGACCTACAAATTCAAAAGTTCCAGGTGTTCCAGAAACTAGTCTGGAAGACCGTTCCAATGAGCCATCATGGGCTCAATTTAGCTAAGGGGAAGGCTTCCACAACTGTGCTGAAAGTGGCATTGCGCTTTTGGCCAATGGCGCTGCGCTTTTGACCATTTTGCTCAAAAAATCAAAATTTTGCTTGTTTTGACTGGAATTTGACTTCTCTCTCCTCATGTTTGTTTTTACTAATGTAATTGATGACATGGTATGTAATTGTGATGCTAAAATAGTGCTGGAGGATAGATTCATTAGTTAGAGGTGGTTTTGGAGCAAACGAATCAGTTTCCCTACTTATAGAGGCAAGTTGTTTGACTACCTATATTCTTGGTTCTTATTTGGAAATGGTTGAAACCACCCCTCTTCTCATGGATTCGACCCCTGATGGTTAGGATGAGTGGTTTTCTTGTCTATATTATGTATTTTCTTTCTCATTTGCAAGGGTTGGATACTCTTGGATTCTCTGAACTATATTTTACATCATTGTAAGCAGTTTGGCAAGGAAATTGATAGGAGCTACAGTTATTTTTATGGGATACCTGTGGTATGGTGTTTTGCATAGTTTCTTCTTTGTTATCAATTTGTTTACCTGTTTTATGTATGCCATCATCTACTTTGCTGCTTTTGACGGAATGATATCAAGATAGATAGGTAGAATTCAATGTTTACAGTGCTCTACCTTGGGAAATATTTCAGTATTTTATGTTTTTTGTTGTTTGAGAAGGATACATGATTGCTCCATGCCCTTTGTCACACGGAATGAGTCGAGGTTGCGGACAAAATCGACCTTCCTAGTATCTAAAGATATCTAGTGACAAGCAAGCCAATCAAAAACTATATTTCTCTAAATATGCAATTAAAAACAAAGGCAAACAAGTGTTTTAGGCCTACCTTGGGTCCAATGTAAGTTTGTGGAAGCCTCGCTCCCTGACTCCAAGTGAGCTTCCTTGAAGCGTAAGTTTGCAAACACAAACAAGCAAACTAATTAAATAGCACCTGAAAAGCCAATATCATAAAGCATATTCATCATAATGATCAAGGAAATTATGAAACAAACCACATAAGGCAATTTGTTGAGAAAAATGAATCTGATTGTATTAATTCAAATGAGAGAAGAAATTTACAACCTGTGCCTTGATGCTGTACAAGCTCCTCCCAGGGTCCGACAAGAAGTCTCCTCTACTTTGACAAATTTCACTCACTTCCAAATGAAACCAAAAGCTATGTAATCTCTCCTCTCAAGTTTAACTAGGAAGTCTCAATTCCATCAGCATTTACCCTCAAAATGTTCAGCTTCTAACCTCTCCAGCAATTGACCCAATGCCTTAATTTATAGTGCAATGGAGGGAAGTTATTAGGTCCTCCTTCAAAGGGATAAAGCCCTCCTTCAAAGGGATAGCTCCTCTTATCAAGGTATTAGCTCCTTCTCTTTTGGGATGCATGAACCACTTTGAGCAAATAATCCACGTCAAAATCCTTCTAGAAACATCTAGAATAACCCAAAAGTGAGTTTTTTAGGATAAACGTGCGCTTTTTTGACTTTTACAGGGGTACGCACCCACCCCTTTAGAGACAGAGCGTGCAGATACGCAGGTAATATGAACAAAAGGTGCGGGCCCGCAGGCAAAAGTAGGAGAAAGTGTGGAACCAGAGTAATATTGATTTTCAATGTCTTTCTCTCATTTGCAAAGCTTGACATGAAGAGCTAAGGTCTAAGACTTTCTTAGGAGGCTAGTATAAGTGATGATAGACCCATACTGACTGCAAATAATCATGGTGATGATATTTTTGTGTAACAGCTAGAAAAAACCCAAAAGAAACAATTGAACATCCTCCTCAAATCTACTGGTAATCTGGCCCAAGAGGCACGTTTTTAGTGCCAAGAAAGTTGTTTCTTGAAATGATCTATTTTTAGACCCTTCTAGTTGCTCAAAAAAATTTGTAAAAATTTATCCTAGTCTCTATGCAAGAAGCCAATAATAACGTATGAAGGACTTGACCAAATGTTGACCTCGGAATTTTAGACCAAATTCCCCCTAGCTCCATTAGTCGTTGACTGAGTTGGGACCCCTGTTTGACCCCTTATATTTTCCCAAAATGTTCTAAAAAATTAGGAGCGTGTGCCTCACCAAACACCCAAAAAAACCTAGAAAGGGTTTCCCTTGGTTCCAACCTTCAAAAATTGACCCTTCATAGCTTGGACCTCCTCTAAATGTGAATTATGCTGACGTGACTGATCTTGTCAATGTATGCACTCCCAACTCCAACAATCCTCCTCAAATGGACCTCTAAATGATCTCCCATCCCGCCAACCCCAAATCCCTGGGATAATTTTTCCCCAACAAATCTCACTCCAATAGTTGTGGAGTCCCTACACTATTGTCACTCTCCCTGCTCTACACTACTGCTACTCTCCCTGCTGCAGGAACTCAGTCTCCTTACTGTTATTTTCCTATTGTTGTAACTCGTACCTCTTGTTTCTCCTTTCCCTGTGGCTGTAACTTGGCCTCCTTGCTTTTACTTTCCCTACTGCTGGAACTCACATACAACTAATGTAACTTGTCTCCCTAGTGCTACTATGCAATGAGATGAAGAGAGATCCCTCTTAAGGGTGGCACTCAAAGTCGACAGAAGTAAGGGTTGAGATCTCCTCTCGGAGATACTCATTTTCTAAACATCACAGTAACCCATATAAGTAGCTTGAGCAACTAAGATTGAGTTCAATATGTGAAAAGATAAGATCCCCAAAAGAGTTTCCTTCCTTATATAGATTTCATGGAGTATTTTTCCCTCCATTGTGGGTCCCTCACCTAACCATTGATTTCCCCTCCATGCAATTCAAACTAGGGAATGTGTATTCCCCTTGTATGGGTGCTCCCCACGTATACTTAACCACATCGAAATAACTTCTACTAAGTATAGCCTCCTAATAAAATCGAATGGGCCCCTATCACCTCCAAAATTGGCCCGAAAATGTAGAAATTAATAATTTTCCAGGATAATTTAGGAAGGGACATGACAATCCTCCTCTCCCAAATGTTTCTTGTCCCTAAGAAACTTTAGTACTGGATGCTCAAGTATGAGTTTGCCCTCCCAAGTAGCATTCTCAACTGACAAGCTCCTCTAATTCACCAAAAATAATTTTCCTCAAGTAATGCCTGAATGATCAGCCTCTCTAACTATCTCTCCCCACTGTCACTACAACATGTGCCAGGGTCCAGATGTGCCACTAAATCATCCCTGGCCTCAACACTGTCCTGATATGAAAGAATCCTTCAATACTAGGATCCAAGGACATCTTGCCTAGCATAAAGCTCCCCTCGCTCAACTCATTATCCTGCCTGGTGGAAGTACGAGAAGTCCCCTACTCCATCAGTGACTTACTAAAGTCCAATGGAAGATATGAATGATCTCCCCCTGTAGTAGCTGGTGCATCCCTAAAGGTTATTAACCTATGAAGAGTTGTGATGCCCCAATTCCCTACTAATCCCAGAGTGGTGCCATCATGATGACACTATGCTACTCTGACTATATCATACTCCCCATCGTGTGTAGATAGTATTCTCCTCTCCTGGAACTCGATGATGGAATACTGAAAGAGGTGAGACACATCTTTCATTGGCATCTCCATGGCACCAAGGCCTACCCATCCAAATCTAACTCCGAACTTGTGTAGTAATAGAGAATGTATGCCTCCCCATATGATGAAACCCTTTGTGAACCCCCATGCGTGTCATCCCAATAGCGAACTATATCACTCTCTACTCCAATCATCACAAATGATTTATTGATCAACTAAATCCCTGCATCCCATAGCCAAACCTATTGCGGCATAGCCCTAACAACTGACAGAATCCTTTTGGGCCTCATCTCTAATCCCTACATGCCACCCGTATATAGACTTCATACATCATGAACTAATATAAGGCATGATAAATTGTCTTGTTCCTACCACTGTGTAGTACTCATGACCACTTGAAATGACGTGTGCCAAATAGCTACCCATTGAATGAAACCAATAGATGGGTATTTGATATGTGCAATTGAACCAGTGTATGCAGATCCATCCTATTCCTACCAACCATCATCATTGGTTTGGCTACCCACCCCTTGGAGAATGTGTCGATACAATGTCAGGAAGATGGATACATATTGGACAACTATCTCAATCATACATGGAATCCTCTGTTGATGCATGGTCCAGACATGTCCCGTGGAAAGAGTGAAACATGTCTACCTTGTGACCAGTTCCCAAGGCATATGATCAATGATGAATGATATGCCATCTCTGTAGGCAATCACCTAATATCTCGACTTGTGGCTATCAACTCGTGCACCGACTCGATGCCCCCACTGAGAAGTCTCCCCTCTATCGCACCGTGTCATCCAAATATCTTGGGTGAGTTCCCTGTCCCTTATTACTCATGCCCAGAGTGTCAAAGGAAAACAACCAGATTGACCATTCATGTAAGTGATGTAGAAGAGGTTCAGGCATGTGATTCCCTATGGATACCATAAAGTATTAGTCATATGTGTCCCCATTGATCCTAGTTGAACTACACCCAAAGGAATTCTTGGTATCTCCATCGATCGGTGTCTATGGAGGCAACACTCCAAGACCTCCCTGTGCAGCACCATACACCTTTGTATACCATCGATCATCCTAGTAGTCTTGGACATGCCACTGTACACCAGGCCTACCACTATACAATGTTGATACCCTCGATGTAGCTATTCCATCCCATACCATCCTGCTTCCTACCTATGTCACTGCACCTGTCACTCCCTGCATGTACTCAATGTGATGTGAGGCATTCCCACTTTGCAATGTAGTCCAACACACTACAACACACCATCATGCATCTCCATGCCTACCTATAGACCACTCCTCAATGCTAGATTCGCCCACACATCCCTCGATGTGATGGCCTAGAGCTATGTTTATATGTGTCAGGCCACACCTGATCAGTATCATCACCTCCACCATCACATCATTATTCTTGTCGACGAATAGATATTCACTCTAAACACTCCTTGAGGGATCTAAGAAGAAACTCTCCCAATGTGTCAGTAGCGATGCCACCACTATTTTTCTCCTCTACATCCTTTGTGCCCCACACAAAAGTGAAGAGCCCCTAGCTCCATGAAAGGCATCATCTGGTGGTTTTCCAATGCCACCTCCTCCAAAAATCTCTTGCCAGAATATTTCAAACACCCAGCAATCCTGTATATAAATTCCATACCAAGAAAACTGAAAGAGACTATCCATAAACTAGTTACCCATTAGTTTTGAATGAGACTCCGCTAGCGAATGTGCACACTCAACTTCTAGGTCAATTGCACCATCCCGAATTTTGTCAACCGACATACATGGGAGATGATAGGTAGTCCCATCCATAACCTAATTCCAGTCTGCATTGCTGGTATCTACAATGCCTAGAAGCTCCTGTTGAGCTGCACCCAAGTCCACCACCATCTCCATAACCCACTCCATAGGGTACCAACTTAGAATATCTCGCCATCCAACCCAAAGAAAGGGAGAAAATGCATGAACTATTGCACATAGAACAACCCCAACATGTGGGTGTTTTATCCTGTGCACCTCAGGTTGTCTCATGTCGCTACCCTAGTCAACACATGAAATATGACTAGGTCACTTTGTCTCTCTCTATCCAATGGGTAAAGGTAACATCACAATTCTATCAGCCCCATCTATGTATGCTCAAAGAGGGCTGCTCTCATGCCCCAACGTGTACTCTAGTTGCACCAGTAGGGAATCCGACTGCTCCCCATCGTGACTCAATTTGGTTGTGGAATTGACTGAAACCACTGTCATGCCCTCCAACTCCTCATTTTGTTGTATAATAGCCTCTCATAATAATATGACCTTTGTTTTTAATGCTAGGAGGTCATCCTGAAACTAAGGGAACTGTCGTGGGCATCTACCACCTATAGAATTGATCATAACTCCTAATACCTAAGCAACTATCAACATCTCATCCATGGGTGTCACCTCCTCAACACATGCCTCTATGTGTGTAGGCTCTATCCTTTCCACCAAGGTGTCAACTAGGGCTATTAGAGAGGTCTTTAATAAAGGTGACACCCATGCCACACTAGGTATATTTAAGTGCTCCTCATCATCCTGTGGTCTCTAAACATCACGCTCGACCTCCTCCTCAAGCTCTTGATATCTAAATCTAGGTCTCCACCAACAAAAGCATCCCCTGGTATCACCCTTTAACTGTCTTTTTCCTACCTGCTCCTTCTTAGGAGATCTGGTGCCCTGATCCGGTCGACTTCCCCCACATGATGTAGATGATTGCACCCCCACAACCTTCTCACCTTTAATGTCTTTTTTGTGAGGGTGTTTATGGATTTGGTCTGTCACCCTCCTCAACTAGGCCAATATCTCATCATCCCAATGAATTCTACCCTAAAACTGGGGTTCCCTTGGGCCATGGGTTTGTCTCCGGTTTCCCCCGTCATTATGCAGTCATACCTAGATATTCCATGATCTTCTAGCTAGTTTCCCACAACTGGGCCAAGACCAAACTCTAATACCACTATAATGTTCCAAACTAGGAAAAATAGTTCTATGCAAAGCGAACAATAAAAATAACACCATAAAATTAAATCCAACCATTAGATCACAAAATTGGAAACCAAACTATGTTGTTTAATCATTTTATTAAATGGGAATAGGTGTATAACAAGGTTCTAGAATCTATGCACCTAGGCTTTCTCTAAGCAAGCTAACAAAAACCCAAAAAAACAATGGAACACCCTCCTCAAATCTGCTAGCAATCTGGCCCAAGAGCTGCATTATTACTTTCTAAAAAGGTGTTGCTACCTAAAATGATCTACTGTTAGAGCCTCCCCTGTTGCTTAGAAAATTATGGGAAGTTATTCCCAGCCTCTATGCAAGAAACCCAGAATAACCCACAAAGGACTTGGCCAAATGTTGACCTTAGAATTTTGGCCCAAATTCCCCCTAGCTCCTCTAGTTGCTGATGGAGTTAGGACCCCTATTTGACACCTCAAATCTGCCCAAAAAATTCTATAAAATTAGGGGCACACTCCTTGCCAAAAGCCAGGAAAATTAGGGTTTCCCTTGCTTCCAACCTTCAAAAATTGAACCTTCACAGCTTGGCCCTCCACCAACAACGATTTTTGTTGCTGTGGCTGATCCTATCAATCTATGAACTTCGAGCTCCAACAATTCTCCTCAAATGGACCTCCAAATGATCTCCCATCACCCCAGCTCCAAATCCTCGAGATAATGTCGCCCCAACAAATATCACTCCAACAACTATGCAGTCCCTACATTGTTGTTACTCTCCCTGCTTTGCGCTACTGCTACTCTACCTACTAATAGGAATCAGTCTCCTTGCTATTATTTTCCTGTTGCTATAACTCGGCCCTCCTATTTCTCCTTTCCCTGCAGTTGTAACTCGACCTCCTTGTTGTTACTTCCCCTGTTGCTCAAAATCAACTAGAACTATTGTAACATGTCTCCCTACTATTGAAACTCAACTATAACTTGTTATAACTTGTATCCCTACCACTGCTACCAACTGAGATGAAGAAGAGCTCCCTCCTAGGGTTGGCACTCGAATTCCATCGAAGCAAGGGTTGAGATCTCTGCTTGGAGACACTCGTGTGCTAAACAACAAAGTAACCCGACTAAGTAGCTTGAGCAACCAAGTTTGAGGTCAATATTTCAAAAGATAAGATCCCCAAATGAGGAGAGTTTCCTTCCTTATAGAGATTTTGTGGAGCACTTTTCCCTCCATTTTCCCTCCACCGTGGGTCCCCTCACCTAAGCATCGATTTCCCCTCCATGAAATTCGAACCAGGGAATGTGTATTCCCCTAGTGTGGGTGACCCCCACGTATATTTAACCACATCAAAATAACTTCTACTAACTCTAGCCTCCTAATTAAATTGAATGGGCCATCATCACCTTCAAAATTGACCCCAAAATGTAGAAATTAATACTGCTCCAAAATAATTTAGGAAGGGACATGACAATGTCTAAGTGTCAATGTCATAGCACTCACCGACATAATGGCAATCTAGAAAATTATTCTTTTCTCATTTTCAAATTATTTGTTATGAACTAAAAAATATAGAAATTAAATCACCCTTAACCATGGGAATCATGTCACATCAAGTCTTACTAAACAATCGAAAATTAGAAATAAGATTTTCAAAAATTAATAAAAAATTAATTTGCAGGAAAACGAAAATACTCAATATTTTTCAAAAACTTTGGTTAAAGTTACAAAAAATCAGTAAAGTAATCCAAGTTAAGGGACTATTGACCATGAGATTATTGTTATAATCCCAATAGTCAGGGACTAAAAAGAGAAGGAAACATGATGTGGGAAAATGGTATAGTAATGTATGAGATTACTATTGACCATGAGATTATTGTTATAATCCCAATAGTAAGGGACTAAAAAGAGAAGGAAAAATGATGTGGGAAAAGGGTATAGTAATGTATGAGATTATAACACATTCACTTCTAGATGAGGAAAAATAACATGTAAGAGGGACATATTAAAAATGTCACAAAGCCTTCTACAATGAAAACAAAACTAAAAGAAATATATTTGGGAGAAATAAACTAGCCATGACACTTAATTGAGAATGTTTCCTACCCTAAATTAGAATCTAAGTGGAAATGCTTTATCCTTGCTGAATATAAAACCCTTGTTGATGTTAGCCTTTTCTTACACTATCATCTCTACTAAATTGACCTTATAGTTAGGGTAAGGAAAAACATATTCAAGTTTGTGTTTCACCCAACAATGCACGAAATCCATGTTACTATGCGCTCATGATTAAACCAAAGGAAAAGTGGATGGAAGAACAATAAGAAATTATGTAAATCAAAATAACACACTATAGTAGGTGCCCTTGCGTACAACCTCTAATGTTGTGTAACCGATATATTCAAGGCCTAGTGGTTAGCACAATGGGATGTTATCCACTCCACCAAGTTTCAAATTTCACTGCAAGACATCTTTGGCCCATTGTGAAAATTCTCAACAAGTAGCCTCACCCACTATTTAGTCTTTGCTCTTTCTAATTCATAGTTCTTGGTATATTTGGCTTAAGGGTTATTAAATATAATTTTGATGTTAAGGAATTACAAATTCACCATAACAATAAAAAAGAGGGACATATATCAAAAATCGGTTGTCCCTCAAAGGTCTATAGAGAGGTTTGCAACCCTGTAAATTTTACCATTTCTTGATTTTCTAGTGCTAATTAGACAAGTACAATTCCTACATCTACTAATCATTTCCAATGGTACATGAACATTACTAAGTAATTACGCTTGGAAAATTCAACTTATTAGAAAATTTCGCCTCTTCCTTAGATTACTTTCAACGTGTGAGGGAGGGAGAAATATGCGTGTGATGAGTGTATGCAAGTTTTGTAGGATGAGTGTCTTTTTATGGTGATATTAGGTTTCCCCAAAGAGGCATTTCTCTTTGTAAATTAAACTTAAAATTAAATTAAATTTTATTTCTTTCGATATCCTTCAGATTATGAACTCAAATTTTTTTAGACTAGATGATCAAAGACAATAGATCTCTAAGAGTAGCATGCCCTCTATGAGTGGGCCATGGAATATAACAGATATGCTTCAATGACTAGATAACAATAGTGGTAGAGCCATGGGGGATTCAGTTAATGCACCTCTCACATATCACATGCATTTGTGGCATATTAAACAATACCCTTAAGTTGATTACATATTGTAAAATACCTCTAAAAATAATATTATTTAAACCCCTACCAATACAAGCCCAATACACCTTCCCAATTGAAAAAGCCGCTACTTTCACTAGATATTGTAGGTATCCATTTTTTCATTAATGTTTTTAATACCCCTTTATATTTTTTCTTCGACTTTAAGCTCCATTTTTTATACCATCCAATATAAAAACCCTTTACCCCCCATTATATGCTCAATTTATTATGTCATTTTTTCCTCAATAAATATCCCCCAATATGAATGCATGTTGCATGGTATTGCTCCCTCAGTGAAGCCCCTGTGGGTAGATCGAGAAGCCACATTGCTTCACAACTAGCCAAGCTAGATACAATATACTTAGTCTCCATAGCACTGAGTGCAATAGATTTTTGCAATCTATAGAGCTCAAACTAAAGAAACATCCTGATGTGTTCTTCCTATCTTCAACACTCCCTACTCAATCATAATCTATATATCCCAATAGTTTTGTTTCATCATTTAAGACATATATCAATCCATATCCAACTGTACCATGTCGGTGCCTCACCACATAGTGTGTCACATGCCTTCACTCAATCATAAATAGACAACTTCCCTTACTCAATCCATCACCACAACTGCTTTTCGGTCACCTTGAATGGGTGCTCTCTCTAACACTCAAATAGATTCTGTTGTGGCAATTTTGGCTTCTCACTGTACCACTATTGTTTCCTAGTCACTGAAGCATATCTATTATGTTCCATGGCCCACTCATAGAGGGCATACTACTCTTAGAGATCTATTGTCTTTGATCACCTAGTCTAAAAATGTTGGAGGTCATAATCTGAAGGATCTCGAATATCATATTTGCCTTAACCAATGAAGTAATGCCTAAAATCTAGATCCTTTATCTTGAATCCTAAGGTCATCTTCCTCTGAGCCTAAAGCAAGGCTTCCTCTGGAAATCTTAATAGCTCACTCTATCATGGAATAAAATCTTCCTTATATTGTTGTGTCCATACAAAGTCTCCTTCTTCAACCTAGAAATGCAAGACTTCATAGGAAATTCAAAGCCCTAAGGTTCTCCTATGTACACTTCCTCCTTAATTACTCCATTGAGCAAAGTGGTCTTAACATCCACCTCGTGTAATTTCAAAAGAAATGGAAACAATAATTCTAACATAAGTGTACATGACAACTGGAGAAAATGTCTTGTCATGGTCATCTCCATCATTTTGGGAGAACCTAATTGCATTGATCTAGGTTTTGACTTCTCTATGCTACCATCTATTGCATGATAGGTGTTGTCGATCAACTCAAAAGTCACCACTAACTTCTCCTCAAGTCTCGACACAAGTTCCCACTCATCATTCTTCATGATGGAGTGATATTCCTCAAACATGACATCCTTCCAAACTTGCTAGCCTCCTTCCTCCTCATAGTTAGATGGCTAGGAATCAATGATGTGATGCATCACAACTACATATCTTGAATATTTCTTGGAATGTTTTCTTTTCCTAAAAGGGCCAGACAGAGTAGCATGTCCCTCTTCATCCTTTAATTTAATTGAAATCCATGCCAACCACTTCTTGTATTTAGCAACAATGACCTGAAGTGGGTCCACTAGATTAATGGACCCCTATAGCTCTTCTTGATGATCTAAAAGATGTTCCATAGGTATAGAAGAACCTGAATCCACATCCTTGGGAGCCTTCTACCCATCATCATCATGAGAGACCGTCTGTATATCTAGTAAGATGCATCATTCTCCATCATTCTACTCTACCTGACAAATTACTCCCTCTGAAATAGTAGCTCTTCTAATCATCGTGCATGGTTCGATATGTTTTTTCCATTTCTCCCTCTTGAACATAAATCTCTCTAGACGAGTTTTTGGTTCACCCTAAGAGAATCCTCTTGTCATAAAATTTTCTTTGTTCTTCCAGATGTTATCGTCTACAGCAAGAACCTTGGAAACATTGATAATGTACCTACAACCTTCATTAGGAGGTCCTTTTAATCTAAGGATTGTAGAGAATTTTCAACTCCCTATGGATACTTTCCTTCTTGAAGGAAGCATTACAATCTCATCAAACCAAAAAGTCTCATTCTTGTTCTCTTCATTAACATGTTGCTTTCCTTTTCTTTTATGAATGAGATATAATTTCTTCTTTTAGGGGAAACATTGATCTAGGTATAGAACTAAGTTTTTATACATAAAACTTAGGGATTTATTATTTAATACCTCTAGTATTCTAGGGTTTACAAACCCTAAGACTTCCAACTTTCACTGACACCCTCTCAATCACATCACTTAAAAGCTTTCTCATTAGCTCTCTCTAGCTCTAAAATATCTTTCAACATTGTTCCTGAAATTTCACAACAAGGGCTGAACTTGAGCCCTTATGTTGATCTTCCTACTATACTCTCTATAGCTTAGTTCAACCCTATTCTACTATATCAATTAATATGGAATACTTCATCTTAGCCAAGGTAGCAATTGATCCAACTTCACTTCTACATTAGAAGTCGATCCAAAATTGTCATAACTCCAAATGACGAAATATTTTCTCCTAAACTCAACACAATTTCGATACCCAACTCCAAAATACCACAAAAATAAAACACTCGCACCCAAAAACTTTAAAAACAATTAAGCCTTCGTCTTCACTCTATGTCTCTAGCTCTATGTTGTAAATTCTTCCTTTGATATTTCCCAAAAAAAACTCCTAAACCCCATTCCTTTCCTTAAATAGCAGAGGTTCCTTCACCTCTATATATTCTTTCACGGCCTTATAGAAAAATATTAATTTCTTTCCAACAGTAGCCACCCTTTTAGTGTTATAGTATTAATTTTGAGCTCTTGGTAAGATCCACTGCCTCACCATATTTATTGCATTAATAATATAAGGTGAAGTCACTTTTAATTTTTACTATTGGTGTTTTGATTTGATATGATAATGTATAGTCATATAGCGTTTTAACATTATAATTTGAATATAATGTTTTGAATAATGTTTATTCTTATAATTTATAAGATTTAATAATACAATTTTCGATTTAGTTTATTTAATTATTTAAAATATATTTTGGGGTATAAGCGTATTATACTTATATATTAAGTGTTAAAATTATTAATAAATTTAATATTTTCACTATATATTTTATTTAATATATTTATTTTATTTATGAGAGTTAGATATTTAATAACTATATTTAATAATTAATTCATTTAGTTTATATTTAAACATTTTTTATGAGTAATTATTAAATATATTAGTGCAATTTATGTGATGCATGTATATGTAGCTATCATATGCATGTCTCACATGCATGCTAATATTGTTAAGCTACTTGTGATTTGAGATGAGCCATTACAATAATGTATGTGAACATTAAATATTTCTTTAAGGGGTTAAAATGATAAAAGTGACAACTTGTTGTCATAGACAATAGATGTTAACATTAAGTGTTGCTTCTCCCAGTCATGATGTTCTGAATAATGTGCACAAAGTTTAATAATCTTTTGCAATTTAGGGGCATAAAATTTGGAACCTATTAGAGCTTTTACCCAGATATATTTGTAAAATTAGTGTTCATGTATTTTAATTTCGATTTGTTAAACTTGCACAAGGAATACATACGATATGAAAGATAAAACATTGAATTGCATTTACCATTCACATTTATACATTTTACATGATTGATGAATTCATATTCCAAGGTCCCTTGGACTCCAATTACCTTTCACATTCCACACCATAACCCTTACCTGACTAGGTGTCCAACATTTCGCCCCTTAAAACAAAGCGGTATATATGAGTTCAATAAGAGAGTTGTAATACAAAATGTGAAAAAATGTATGGAATCACTAGGCTGAATGTACTCTCTTCGATGATGGTATAAGGTGGGAGAACTCAAGGTCTCAATCAATGGTGGTTTAAGGATAACCACTAACAATGGGGTTCTTGGAACTCTTCCAAATTTGGCTAGAAGTAGAAGTCTTCTGCAAGAGGAAGTGATCACAATTTTTGTGAAAGGGAGACTTATGGGTCTCAACTTGGAATGCTTAGTGCAATTCCAAGAAATCTTCCAAATCTGGCAAGATTGTGAAGTCTTCTACTAGAGGAAGTGTCCCTAATGATTTGAAAATGGAGGCCATCAACTTAGAAAAGGTAGGTATCAACCTACATAAAAAGGGAGAGCTTTAACATAAAAACAGAGGTCTCAACATGTGGTGGTTTAAGGAAGGCCACCAACCAAAGGAATTCTTAGGGATTTTTTGTCTCTGGATACAACTCTAAATATGGGTATGGTTGTCTCTGGTTGTAGGTTTAGGCAACAAGTTCATGTCGTGGCTTAGGATCACTTGATTTATCTTTGAAGCTTGTGGGTGACCATAAATTTCCTCGCCTGTCAAATACAAGGTGAAAAGATGACTAAAACTCAACTGCAATACTTTTCAGTGCTTGTGAACAAATTTTGTTATATGATCAAAATAGTTTCTTAGCTATTGAAGTCCATTTCCACCAAGCGATCCATCCAAGGTGAATATTTGTCCTTGCAGGAGGCTTGTTTTTGAAGCATCTGTTTGAGGAATGAATGTGTTGACCACAATCATCACAAGTGTGAAGATCGAAACAATGGTTTTTTAAATGGCCAACTTTGTCACAATGTTGGCATTTGACAATATATTGTTGCGGAGGAGGAGCAAGGGTAGATGAAGATGAATCCTCTTGAAGAAATCCAACACTCTAAAACTTAATCAGATTTGAATAATCTAGATTATGAAAAAAACATCCTTGTCATATCCAAGACCGATTCTGCTCTTGTTGTTGGAAATTTCTTTCAAAGGTCTCATGATGGGTTTGGGAAGTAGAACCTGAACTTTTTCATCTTTATGCAAAATTTATCTTGCACTAGGCACTAAATGTGAGTTAATCTCAACTTTAGTGATCTGATTAGTTTTTGGTAACTAATGGCAATCAACTCCAGACTCAAAAATAGGATTGTTCTAAACAAAAACAAGTTGATAATGACAACTCTTCTATTGTAATTCATTTCTCTCTAGCTATGATTCAAGCTACAAAAAAACAATTTTCTTTTTTCCATTTTTCAAATAGGTTCTAATGTCAGTAAGAGAAGCTTTGCTTATTTTTACTCTATCATCAGTAATGGATTGTATCAAATTTTTGAGGAACTCTAATACTTCATCAATTTTATCCATTTTATAGATAACAAGGGTTCAATAATTGAAGGGTTATGGCTTTAATAAAAAATGCATATTATGAATAGAATAGGAAAAAAAGTGTTTTGTCACTGTATTATATTCTCTATTCTCTAAAGAGAAGGATTGACCACGTTTTACTTAAGCCACACCTACCATAAAAACCTAGTAATGTTTGTTGAGATAAGTACCCCTTATCCACGCAACAAAAGTGATGGGCATTTGTAATTCTCCTTTACATAGAAAATATTTTATACCTGAACACAAAAGCAGTCATGTAACATATCTCTTAATTGAAATTGAAATGATCTATGGTATTCATATACTTACCTTGAGAGAACAATAACTAGTAGTCTATCCAGAAAACTCTAAGGGCCTTTTTGGTATTACACAATGAAAGCGGTTGGCGACTTATAAATGTTGAAATTCTTGTGTTTTCTTTGAGATAAAATCCCCATTAGAATATCTACTCACTCTTTTGATAAAGGTAGCACCTGTTGCCATTGGAAGAAGATCTATTGCTGCGTTGAGGATGATATTACAATTCAATCCATTGAAATGGGATTTAATGCACTCTTTCTACATAGTGCACTAAGATATTTTATACCCACATATATTTTACCCTAAACTCCCTTCTATTACAAAGAATCTTCATAGTAATACAATTATTTTGGGAAGTGGGAGCATTGACAGAGGGAGGCACTGGCGGAAACATAGGCAAAGGAGGTCGTTGGAGTACACAAAACTCCATAACATTGTGAGGATTACTCTCCCAACTAATATCGATAAAACACACAACCTTTTTAATAATATGGTATAAATCTTCAAGTATTTCTTGTGTAAGACCGTGAGCCTTCAAAATTCACAAGACTTTACTACTAGTGACATTTTTTACTTGTGTAATTTCATGGGAGTCACATAGGATGACAATGCCATTCCATGACCCTCTCGTAGTATCTAGCTTAACAATGGAACTTGTAGGAAAAGTTTGAATGTGATATGGAGTAGGTATTTCAACATCAATGATTATGAATAAAAAATGAACTATAAAGAGGAGGCGATGAGGAAGTAATAATTATTATGTGAGGATGGCTTTACAAAAAAAATTCATGCATTCCAAAAGTGACTTAAGATAGGAAAAACATATTATTCTAGTGTTACTAAAGCAAGGCCTTGAGCGGAGCACCACATGTAGAGCCAATGCCTTTTTTTTCAACATTCGTAGCTATTCACCTTCCTTAGTAACCCCTATGTTAGGCCAGGGGTGAAAGTCATTTCATAGGGACTATGAGTAGATAATCGTTAGGGTGTTTCATTATAGCATTGAAAGAGAGAAGGAAAATGTTAGGTCTGCAAGTAAAACGCTCAAGCCTAATCTTGAAACAATGAAATTGTGCCACTGTAAAACAAACAATAATAACAAAAAAAAGAAAATGAAAAGGTCGAGGGTTTTTGAGTTATCAACATGAAGATCCCAATGTAAATGGGTATAGTGGACAAAATAAACAAACTTGCAATGTAGTTGGGGTTACATAGACTTTGATAAATAAGGATATGATAGGTTAGACAAGCACACAAATTAGAGAAATGCACACAAATTATAAAGGAAGAGCAGAATTAGACCAGTAGATATTCAAAACTACAGAGTGCCCAAGTGTAAAGCCCAAGGAGGCAATACTGAGGTCAAAATTGTTGATAAGATAGGTGCCTTGTATGGAGGTAGGGCCATGATCCAAATTTAACACGAACGCAACAAATTACAAATATAATCATACATACAGAGATGTAATAGAAATAATACTTCATTTCATTATTGTAAAATACTGAAATATGCTTATAAACAGACATGAAAATAAACTAGCTAGGGTGATGGTAGCTTATCTCTGAGAAGGGATGTGGTGGCTACATGCCTCTTAGCTATGTTACAATGAGGCTCGAGAGACTATTTATTGTTGATTAACAATGGAAAACCTGAAACGTCCAAAAAGCAAACCCTAGAAGATGAAACGCCAAACTGTGGGCCCCGTTTGGGTAAATTGGTACATCAACTTCCCAGGGTTGTAACTTTGGCATACGATCTTCGTTTAACGTGCACAATATCTTGTTAGAAATATCTATCCAAGAACTACAACTTTCGGGAGAGAAAAATCGGTCTGTAGACCGATGCTACTCCCAGTTTTCCCAAAAAATGTCGTTTACGTCCTCAAAACGACTCTAGAAGTTCAAGACCCAAGAAACTGCTAAAAATAGTAAATTGTGCTACAATTAAGGAAACTGAAAAGATGAAAGAAATAATGGTGGGGGTCCAAGTGGACTTGGTGGGTAGCCACCAATATCCACCTAGATCATTCCCCCCCCCTTAGGAAGTAATGGTCTGATCCAGGTGGATATTGGTGGCCACCTGCCAAGTCCACATGGACCCCCACCATTGTCTTTCTCAGTATTTTCAGTTTCCTTAATTGTAGCACAACTTACTATTTTTAGCAGTTTTTCGGGTCCTGAACTTCCGGAGCCGTTTTGAGGCCCTAAACGACGTTTTTTGGGATCCCAGGGGCAACACGGGTCCATGGAACATGGACCGGTGTTGCCGTTCAAACAATGATAGTGCTCGA
>APFE031145647.1:0-23033 GCA_000404065.3 Pinus taeda
CACAACGACGGATTTGGCAGTATTTGAGGTCAAATGATCAGGGGTCATGATGACAAGACGATGAGCAGATGAATGGTCAAATAGGATAACCCAAACCCATGGAGGCAAATGTGAAGTGAGATGAGATGTCCCCACCCAGACATGAATGCAGATAAGTGCCATGTTCAAGAGCGACATACTTCCGACCACGATGATTACGGTTCCTTTATTCCCCCACCATTTCTGGCGAGTACCCCGGTTATTTTTGGATGAAAAGCTTGACGGGGATAGCATATTCTTGAGAGGTGTCATTGCGACAAAACCCGATGTCATTAAAGTTTTAATGAGTCTGACAAAGGAAGAACTCGGCATCTTTTCATGTTTAGAGAGTTTGAAAAGACAACAAAAAGGAAACTCCAGGGGTGTCCTTTTTCGTAAAATTGTGTCTCTCGAGCCCGAAAAAGTATAAAACCATGCTCGAAAGAACCGCCCGATCATTATGACCGAGGAGTACTTATCGTAAGTAGTGACATCGACCCAAAAAAGTAAAAAAGCGATCGATATCACATCGTTTCGTTACCATTAACGAATTCGAAACGACAAAAACCCGGCGATCTTTTTAAGTTTAAACGGTCAGAAAAGAGCTGAAAGAAGACCTCCATTTTTATTCTCTTTAACGAGTCAAAAAGAGAAAAAATACTTGGCAATCTTTTCATATTTTACGAGTCAGAAAAGAGCTTAAAGGTGACTCGAGTATGGGTTCATTTTTACACAAGCTTGAACCATGGAGAACTCTGCTTGGATTCGGTTTCATGTTTACACAAGCTTGAAACGAAAAATTGTGCTTGTTATAAGTTCGCATGCCCCCAACATAATAACGCAAGACGAGGTACATGCCCCCCAAGCTTCATTGCATTCAACAAAGTGGATGGAATGAAGGTTCACTTTCGAGATCTTGGAAAGACTCGACTTGTATTTACGAGATCTTAATCAAAAGACTCGATTTGGAAAGGGAGGTGTTTCATTTTTTAATGAGATTGACACAGTAAAAGAACTATCCTCATAACCCTTGTTTCAGTTTTTAACGAGCTTGACACAAGATCAGGAACTATCCTCGGCCAATCCCGGTTTCATTTTTTAAGGACCTTGACATAGGAAAATGAACTATGCTCCGCCCGAACTTCATCATAATGAACAGGAAGTTGGGGCTCCCAAGAGTGGCTCTCCCGGTGGGAGGTCAATATCTCGGATGTCAGGACCCAATGCCCCCAGGACGCTATGCACGACGGTGGCATCGCTGGATACAGGTATGGGATAGGTGGCCACATAGTTGATTTGCGGGGGGGCAGATACAACTGGTGGATAAAAACTAGGAGGGGACGACAACTGCGCAGTAGGCATCAGGGGACTAACGAATGACAATTGATCGATAGTCACCATTCTTCCATCGTGTGGAAAGCAAACCACACGGAAAATCGAAGAGACAAGGGCCCCCATAGCATAAACATAGTCGCGACCAAGGAGAAGACTGAAATATAAAACACCTTGGGTAACCAACACGTCGATATAGACGGTTTTACCTCCCAAAGTAATAGGGAACCTCGGGAGGACTCCTAGAGATGGACAGGCTCCTCCGTCGAAAGCCAACAGATTCTGCGTGACTGGCCCAAGCTGCGGGGAACCTAAAGCTTGCCAAGTAGTGTATGGCATAAGACTGACCGACGCACCTTCAACCAGAACAGCGCCAGGTACTGCCTTATCACAGGCAAGTACCATAATCTGGAAAGGCACATGGGATGGAAGGCGGAAAGTGGTCAGGTGACTCCAATCAAAGGAGATGGCCAAACTACTTGGTGGGGGAATCGTATGATCGCCCCCATGCTCCATAGGAGCCGAAGAGGGACTTTCGGGAGCAGCTGGGATAGGAGAGTCATTTCCGGACTCAAGGGAATCTGAGGAGATGAGAAGAACATGGGAATTACGCCCTTCCAAAACAGACTGATCGAGTGGTGAACTCGAGCCGACACTCTTTCCGACCAATAGTTGGTCTGGAACAGGCTGGGCAGAGTCAGGTTCAGGAAGAGGAGGCTGGACAAGGGAGGAATTTGAACCAATCTCGTTGTCAGTAGGGGGACGATCTACAGCTACAAAAAGACGTTGATATCCAACGAGGAGTTGGGGTGAGGGAGCCGCGAGACTTTCCAAGACGTCGGAGGCTTTATCCATGAGCGGACAAAGGTGAAGGGGATGATTGCCTTCACAAAGTCTGCAAGGGATTCGAATCGTCCCTTTTCCTTTACTATTCCCAACTGATAGGGTAGCATCACCGTGAGATTCAGAGGGCAATGAGGGGCGGGCCGAATCGCGGGACCATACTTCTAAGACCCTGGGAATGCCAGGACAATCGCGAAGAAGGTGGTCATCCTTGCACAATCTACAAGGAAACTTGACCTTCCGCGGAGGAGCAGAAGGTGGCCCAACTTCAGGTGTACTCGAGGGGGTAGCTGCGCTTTTAGCCTCTCCTTTGAGAGCCTTCTTCTTCTTCTTCTTAGCCACCTAGTTACTCGAATCGAGACTTTCACCAGGCGAAGTAGAAGATGAGGACATAGAAGTGGGCGTAGAAGGGGAGAGGTCCACCTTAGAATCAACATGAGGTTGTTCAGGTGGTGGGACTGATTGATCAGTAGGTGAGACGGTAGGGACCAGAGAGATTGAGAACAACCAAACAGGAAACCCAACAGTTAACCTTGGGAGGGACAACGTTGCCATGCAAGGAGCACCAACATTCCCGAGAGGAGGGAAATGACCAGGATTCCCGTCAGGGGGGGAACTTGGGTTGGTGAACCCCGAAAAAGTTGCCATCAAGAACGAAAAGGAAACCTACTCAAGCTAACGCGAACAAGACCTAACCGGGTAAATTTGAACGCGGCCGAATAAATTTTAAGGACATTAGGACACAACTTGACCTTTTCATGTTTTAAGAGTCGAGAAAAGGACAAAAGATGACTCTAGTCGCCTTCGAATGATTAAAGAGCCCGAAGTGACAAATGCTCAATAGAGCCTTTTCTTTTACAGAGTTCGAAAAAAGATCAAAAAGTGACTGCTCTGGAGAAACTAGGCAAGGGGTTTACCAGACAATCCGTAAAACTGCTTATACACCTTGGCAATCGTATGAAAACCAAGGACTTTCCGTATCCCGAATGTTGTGTTCGGTGCGTTACGGCTTGTAAGGCGGCAGACACGGCTTCTTATGGATCAAGGATGCAAACCTAATGGAGTCTCCCCATATATACGCGACGGTACGTGGGAGCCCAAGTCCGTACTAGACCACAATCGAACCACACCAGGAGGAATCATCCAACCTTAATGTGAGAACAAAAGTGACTAGGTTTAACGACACCGGAACACGTCTCTAGCCTAGACCTCTAGAATATTTGTGTTATGTTCCAATGCGTTTTTAAGTTGATTCGGTTTATTTTATGGTTGATCTTTAGTTAGGTTTCGATTTCAGGTCCTACCATATGTGATCTTTCACAATTTCCTAGATGCAAGCTATATGCCAAAGAATTCCATTTCGTTCGATGAATACTAACTATGAGAAGGTTAAGAGATTTCAATCAAACCAAATGAGCACAATCAATCAAACACCCTAATGCAGCTAATGGCAAATAAACAAAACTTTTTCTTTTCAATAACACAAATAACGAAAAGTTCTATTCCATTCACTATTAAACGCAAAAGAGATTATTTGATTTTTTTTCTTCTTTTCAAAGGCACAATGCACTAGAATGAATTTTGAAAGATAATAACACTGAGTAAAGAGGCAAATTCACTCAATGAAGACACAATGAAATCGCAAGACACTAAAACAGTTTTCCAAATCGAAAGGAAAACAAAGGCTTTGTACGAGCTATGTGATCTAAGCTCAAACAAAGCTAGAATGAAATCCAAGCAAGCAAGAGCAAGTCACTCGGAAATCAATCAAAAAACACTTCAACAATCACTGAACAAGTGCGAAAAGCAATCACAAAGTCAACCGGACGATCAAAGAACCCAAAACTCCCACGGGAGGCTCGACACACACGGCCACTATATGCCCTAGGGTTGAGGTGTGAAATCGATGGAAAGAGGCAAACACCCGAAGGACAAAGGTCGAGAACCAGTCAAACAGAGCTCAAACACACTCCAGCAACTGAAAAAGACGTGGCAAAATGAAAATCCAAGCTCAGAAAGCGGGCAAACCAGTGGATTAAAAAACTAAGGGGCCTGGCGTGACTGTCAGGTTGCAACTCACGCTAAACAGGGATTGGCGTGGATTGTCAATTAGCAACAAGGGCCACTAGCGTGACTATGAAGGGAAAAACCGCGCTAACAAATTTTGCCAATTTCAAAAGAAAAATACGCAGTCCAGGGCTTGGGTTACAATCTCTACGCAAGCCAGGAAGCAAAGGGGCAGCAACAAATTCAATTCCAAAAGCTTATCCAAGAAAGTAAACAAGAGAAAACCAAAGAGGCAAGACAAACTCCAAATTGTTCAGTTCGTAAGCCAAACCGGAGATCGACTGAAGCGGCTTTGATCTACTTCACTACTGCAAAGCAATACTTTTTCGAAGGCTATCTGGCCGTGTTTCAGACTTCATCTAAGTCTACAAATTAAACAACAAGCTAAACTCCCCAGCGGAGTCGCCAAATTGTTGGAAAGGTAAATCCCCTCTACGGATAGAGGCAATCCCTACTAGCCCAAAACGGGTCTAGCAACAATCAAACAATGCTATCACGCAAGTTCCTAATTGCAAATAAAAGGTAGGTGACGAAGACCTACTTGGATTCCAACGCTTTAGTTTGTAGAAGAGATATCGCCCACGTTCCTTTGTCTTGGCTGGTCACAATCCTCCACTATCCTCGTGAATGGACACCTGCACACACAAAGAGAACAACACAAACACAAGCGTGAAATCTAATATATGCAATTATATATCAGTCAGGAAGGATATAATTCAACATCAACCATACAAGTACAATGAGAATGGAACCATAATGATAGTCATCTATTATTAATAATCAACAAAGGAGAATACAACCAGCGTCCTGACGTCAAGTCCTCCTTTGGCTGGGTGCTCAGCTACTCAAGTCTTGCAAAGCTTGAAGGGATGAGGGACAAGCTCCCTCTCTCTTTAGTAACAAGGTCTCCTTACTTAGGTAAAGCCTTATGGACACAAAGAAGGCTCTTGCAACTCCAATCTCTTGATATCTTCCTTTCAGCACAAGTATTGCCACTAGAATCAGAACTAGCTTGCTCAAGCCATGGAGACAAGCTTTTATAGATGAAAAGGAAGAGATAAGATCAATCACAACAATAATGGATTTGGCTTCATCACTTGGAAACTTCTATGGAATGGTGGCAAACTACTTCCCATTCAAGGAGATTCGAAGCCAAACCATCCTCACTTAACTTGGATTCAGTTGGTGAATGAGTTGGATAGAACTTTTGGAGGTTGATTGGTTAAAAACTTTGCCCAAATAGGTTGGTGCGATTGCGACTCTGGGACAGATTGCTAATGGCGCGCCCCTTTTATAGGATTTCCCCATTGGCGCAAGCATAACACAGTGGGCGAGCGCTAATGTAAAAAGGGTTGTTTTTAAGGGCAAGGTGCAGGAGAATTCTTGAGGGCATATGAAGCTCATGTTCAGAGATGAATGATGCAAGTGGTTTCAAGTCTTGTCACTTCTCACAAGTCCCGGAATGAGTCCTCCAAGATGCAGGAGAGGGGTAACAGGGGCGGTGACAAACAGTGACAAATTACTGTGTAACAGATGGCAAACTCAAGAAAGAGGTCATGGTTAATGAAATGACATCTTTGGGAAAAAAATGAGGTTTGGGATCTGGTGGAGTTGTCAGCTGGAAGGAAACACTTTGGAAGAAAATGAGTGTTTAAGAAGAAGAAGCATGCAGAAGGCAAGGTGGAGAAATAGAAAGCAGGGTTGTACCAATGACTAATCTCTCATGTGATCCTTTGTGTGGAAAATAAAACAACAAGTGTGAGAATTTTGGGTGTTTGTTTTATTATTTTCATGACTAGTCACACACACGTGGGGTGACAGAATTCCTTGTTCGTTGTGCTAGGCATAGTGGGGGGGTCATAGGGGGGTGCAACCCCCCCCTGTCAGGGGGTTTGAGTGGGGCGGTAGCCCCCTACACGAGGTCCACAGTAACACCCCGCTAAAAAAATGGATCCTATATTAGGTGGGTGGTCCTACCTATGGTTTTGTGCATGGGTTTTACACATGGTTTGGCGAATGATGGTTTTCTTCCCATGGTATTTTATAGATCTATTCAAGGGAACTATGGTTATTTTCTAATCTAGGGTTAATGGATTGGGGTTTATGAATTCTTCGGCATGTGTATATATGTATTGTAACATTGAAAGGAATATAATGAAAAATCAATCTGGTAGTTCCACTTTTGGGATCCATGGGGAAAATATATGTGTATTTGTTTTGTTTTTCTTGCCATTGTATATTTTCTATTTTTTAAGAATTCATTTGCAGGTAATTTCTGTACAGGGTTAAAACCTACAACTTCCTCATCAAAAAATGCAATCTTCGTCTAGGTCTGACCCTCGGTCCGTAGGCCCTAACCAATATGGCATCTTCATCTCTCCTGGTGGGTGGAGATCCCCACAACTTCTTCCTATATGTCTCATAAAAATGGGCTCGGCCCCTCCTATTGGGCCAAGACTCACCTTGTCACTATCCTCCTCATGCTGCAACCTTAGCCAGCTTGGCCCTCCTTCTCTCGTTTCCAGACTACACAACACCACTCCTATTAAGTGTCAGTAATGGCTATGTAAGGTCGTTGATGTTAATAAGACTTAAATTTGGGCTCGCATAGAGCGAGCTTGTATCTAGGTTTAATGGGCCTTGATAAATTCCAAAGGAATAACCGTAAAAGTTATTAAGGCACTGAGTTAACAATGTGTAGTATGGGAAAATTTCCATTAATTGTAACAAAATATTCGTGGTGCATCATGTCGGGTATGCCAGGAGATTGTCTATGGAAAGGGGCATAGTTAATAGAGGCCATGAGATAGGAAAATTCTTGTCACCTCTCACCAATATTGTTGTTGCACCACAAAGATGCGACAAGGGGTTCTTCCATGTTGAGAAATGTTGGGGTTGTTGAGAAAGGGCATGGAATAGATCACAATATCTCAATAAACAAGAAATTAGTGGCTTGCATGGACATATGGGACCCTGGCATAATCCAATACCTAAGTTGAAGTGGAAAATTCCACATGAAACACGGGTGATGTGACCCATGACATGGCTAAGCTATTGATGTGGAATGTTGATGGCATGACACATTACATGCAGATATGGCCTTTTGAAAGACAACGTGGTTGATTATGGATGACACATTGTACCTTCGAGGTATGCCTAGTGGCAAGGTGGCATCACTCTGGTGTCAACACGATGTCAACAAGAAGTTATAGGAGTGGGTGACATGGAGTTTAGTTGATGTGTCATCTAGAAGACACTTGGCACTGGATTGTGATGACATGCGGCAATGATGTGGTGGCTCACGTGGATAGGGGCCACATCATCGTTGATCGTGAGATGCAGAGAATGGTCTATGATGCCTTTTATGATGCAGGACATAAATATCTTCATTACCTAATGGAACCAATTCATGTCAAGTCGTGGGTAATAGAGTGGTATACCCTTGGGGTGTGGCATGATGGTGTGGAGTAGACAGAGTTGCGTGATGGAGACAATCCTTGTCATTTGACATGAAAACGTGTAACACATGCCACAAAGGCTTGAATGGAGTGCCATTCTAAGGAAATGGCATAGGCACAATGGTCCTAAGACTATGATGTGGAAAGTGCCAAGTGGAATTCACATGAGGGAGCAGTACCACATGGTGAATCCTAGTTGATGTGCCAAAGGTAACTTCCAATCCAAAGGTTATATTGAGATAAAGTTTATATCATCGAAAATCTATTGACGAATTGAACGTGATGGTACTACCCAAAGTTAATTACACTAAGTTTGGCAAAAGGAGAAATTTGGTAACCCAATTTCCATGATGAGACGATGGAGGTTGAGTTAATTGAAGGTAGCACCTCCCATTCAACTGGTTTTAATCTAAGGGGGTGGGAGGGAGCGTTAAATTATGGTTAATGGTGTGTGGAAGAAACAACATGAAAATTCTCTCTCTCTCTCATTGCTTGGTGCACATGCACACACACAGAGGGAGATATAATTTTGTATAGTTCCTTCACCACATTATAGAGTATATCAAATTTCAATTGAGTGGCAATGCATGCTACAATATTTGGTTAAAATTTAAATGTTTGTGAAATAACTACAACAACTAAGTGGTATTTCATGGATAGTTTTTCATACATTCAAATTGTGAAAATCATTGGGGCCATGCCCCTTTTCCCTAACCTCAACGTAATTATTTGAGAAATAAAATCACCATATATATTCACTCTACATTTCATTTTGGGGGGGGGGGGGTTCACAATTCCACTTAACATGGTGTTCATGACCTCAAAACCATTTGAGATATAGTATTAGTTTGTGTATAAAAATAATGCCTTGTTTCGTCTACAAATTCTTCAAATCATGGTATGACATTACTTAAAAAAAATGATATTGGGACCATATCAAAACCATTTGAATTGTGGTTTTCTGTTACATAAATAAGTGGCATTGTTATCACTTCCTCAAACGTTGAATACTCTAAGAGAAGAATGACCAATTCTCACTGCTATCAAGTTACCTCATGGCCTTCACGCCTTTCATAAACTTTAAATCAACCCACCACTATGTAATTTAATAACATCAAGTATATTAAGTAATCTAGGTCTCAGGTCATGTAAGTCTAATTTTCGTGGAGTGTGTGATAACTATCAACTAACCTAATGTGAGAGCATGCCTTGGCAGACCCCACACATCAAATTTCATCACTGCCAACAAACCTAATGCGGGGTAGGCCTTTGTAGGCCCTGCATAGTTTTTTGGCTATCAATCCTCAAGGTTGAAACCCCAGTCATCAAACTGCATTATTTTTGGTAGACCTAACAGGGGTAAGCCTAGGTAGGCCCCAACTAGTCTTTGGGCTATTTGGCCTCAAGACTTAGTCCCTACACATTAAATTTCATCATCGTTGGTAAGACCGACAATGGGGTGTGGTGCGGTGTAGGGCCCATCATAGTCTCTAGCATGGGCTTCATTGGATGTCGATGAGGTGGGAATGGTGTATGGTGGGGACTGTGCGACCCAACGATTACGATCTATGGTTCAGTGATTGTTGAAGTTTAAAACCTCTTAACTACGTGGATTGTAACCTATAGAAAGTATATGTATAAGATATAAATATATATTATGTCAACATATGAACGACGTGAATTATAATATACACATATGATCAATAAGTCTCGAGCTAGTGCGATGGAGCCGTCGTTCCATCTGGCAAAGCCATGTGGATCAAATCCAAAGGCCACATAGGTGCCATTTGGCATTTTAATGTTAATATGGCCAACGTTATCAGAACAAGTTTTCTTTTGAGCATAGCTTTTGATTTAGGAATCAGATCAATGAAAATTCCATATCATTGAGAAGCTATCAAAGTTGGATGTGATGGCAACATCAATTTCTAATTCGGCATGTTTCTACAAAAATCCATTTTCATGACCTCATTTATCTTGACAAACTTTGAGAATCTAATTTTAAGACATCAATAACACCTTCCACATCCACATTAGTACAAGGGGGTGGTAGGTAGTTTACATTGAACCACTTTTGGCACGAAACACCCTATATTTCTACCTTTCCTAGTTGCACCCAATGAAGGTTTTGCAGCAAAACTATAAACCCCACTTCACTCAATTGCTCTATGAAAAGGAGTTCAAAAAATGAGGAGATTAAAGGGGAATACCAATAGATCGAACATTGTTATAAACTCCTGAAACAATTTGGCTAAAGGAGAGGGAAAAGCCCCATCTCGCAGAGCTGAGCATGGACGATTATGTACAAAATACCTAAAATTGCATATATGAGCTATTAATATGATTTAAAATATTTGAAAATAAATAGATATACCTTTGTAGTGTATATGAACTTATTAGTTTATTAGTTTCTCCAACAATGAAATTATAAAAGACATGGACTACTCAACCCTCTTTATTTATCAAAATTCCTCGAGCTCTTACAAAGCTAGGGTTACATCTACCTACTTAATTGGAATTTAGTTTGATCATTCATCTTTAAAATGGATCAAAGTCACAGGAGGATTTGTGTAATTGTTTTTAGTTATCTTTTAACAATCAATTCACTCTATTAATATGTAATGCATATGGATGATAATGAACTCCAACCATCACAATCATTTAAACCTATAAAACAAGAATAACTTACATATGATTGATAGTAAACTTCAACCATCACAATTATTTAAACTTATAAAACAAAATCAACCAATAGATTTAAGGTGTCTTACGAGAGAAACTAGTGAGTCACTAAGTTGTTAGATTGTAGGGTATAATTAAAGAATAAATATAACATGAAATAAAATCACCTAATGTTCGTTTCAACGAACATATAAAATAACCATTTAAATTGCGTAATCTATATGATTAAAAAATAAATTGAAAATAAATAGATAGATATTTGTAGTGCATATGAACTTAATGGATTATTAGTTTTTATTAATAAACTACTTTAAGACATTATATTGTGTTGAAGGTTAAATTAAGGTCCTATTTTAGTATCTAGGCTTCAAAGATAGGGTAAAGGTTAGGTGCTTCCAAACACAATAACTTGAGATGATTAGATATGACATTAAAGGTTAGGCATTTCCAAACCCAATAGCTTGAGATTATAAATATGACATTGGGTAACTAATAGATATTAGTGATTAGTTGAAATCACCTTTTGGTCCCAAAATAAGACTTTAAACTATTTTTACTTAGCGAAGGTGCTCATTTTCCTTGGATAGAAAGAAACAATTTAATGCCCAAAGACCAAAGGAATTTAGTGAGAGTGGAAGAATGTTCCTTTACAAACCACTAATGGGTTGTTACAAATGGCGAAGTTTTATTTCTACGCAATGCCACTATATACCCTAGTAGATCTAAAGATGCTACTAAGTTAATAATGCAAAGTATGAAATACTTTTCCCTAATTTAAGAGAAAAGGCAAAAAAGAATTCCTTAAAATTGCAAATTGTTCTTAACGTATTTTTATCTCATCTCATCCTTTAATTAAGAGAGAAAAAAATATGAAATGGCAAAAAAGAATTCCTTAAAATTGCAAATTGTTCTTAATGTATTTTTATCTCATCGCATCCTTTAATTAAGAGAGACAAAAAAAATTATGAAACTTACATTATATGTGCATGTTACATAATAATTTTGTTTAGTCATAAGGGAGGGTGAAAGAAATAAAATTTGAAACTTCTTTCATTTTGAGAATCTTTATTCTTGAAATAATGTAAAAGCATGCTCACATGTGCTGTTGAGACCTGAAAATTTAGATTTAAAATTTATTTTATATGGTAAACATAGATGTAGATGTTCCTTTATTTAAGGGAATATTTTGTGATTTAGTGTGTTGTTTGGAGTTAGGAGATGATTTTTAAAAGTCTAGAATAATAATAATAATAATAAATGTAAGATGTTGAAAGAAATTGAAAATATCAAAGTTAAGATTTTTTTTTATATGGTTAACATAGATTTGGATGTTCTTCTATTTAAGGGAATATTTTGCGATATACTATGTTGTTTGGTGTTATAAAATGATTTGTAAAAATCTAAATTGATTAAAAAAAATTAAGATATTGAAAGAAATTAGGAATGCTAAAAGGTATAAAAGTGACTTTTTCCCCAAATGTTTTAATGTATGATTTATTTTTTTATCAAATAGTAATGTGGATTTTTTTCTTGGAAAAAGAAAGTTAATAAATCATTAAATATTATGTATTTCATTATTTCATAATTAATTGGGTGTAAGGTCTAATTATCTTCATATTAAAGCAAACATTTGTATTATATTAATATGGAATTTAAACTTATAATTTTTAATATTCTTAGTTTAAGTAGTTAACTCAATTTGTTCTCACTAATGTTATTGAGATTTGGCTAATATCATGCTAGTAGGTGTCCAATTCAAATCCCTTTGAATCAAGTGTATCACTTTATGTTAACAGATTTACCATCTAGAAATTGGAGAAGGATCTCTTTGATTTCCTTGTTGGAGATACTTAGAGGGGGATGAATCAGTCTTTCTTATCAATTCATATCTTTTTAGTTTCACGGAGCATTAATTGTTATTAGCATCAGATAAACATAAACATTCATCAACACCATTCAACAATGCATAAGAATAAAGATAGTAGACACAAATATTTTTAGTTGAAAACCCCTCCAAGACAAAAACCATTGAACGCTTTTTAATATTTGTCTTACGTCAAGTTTTCAGGTCCAACTAAAGGAGGCTCCAACCCTCTGATTCACAAGCTCCAACCTGTAGGATGATCCATCTCCCTGTTTACCAACTTCCACTAGGAGGACGCTCTGACGCCCTAGTTTACAGGCGCCAACTTGAAGGATGCTCTAACACCCTGTATACCAACTGCAATAGGACGGGCGCTCCAATAACCTGTGCAGGCTCCAACTACCCTACCACCACCTTACCACCCTAAAGTGTTCTCAGATTCCAACCTAAAGGAGACACCACTCTCCTACCTTACACCACCCTTGATTAGGTGCTAAAAAAATAGCTCAAAATTCAAAGTTTTTCGATCGATGTGGAACCTAGACGACCACGTAGTGCTCGTCATCCTTAATCTAGCGCAACTTGTTTCGCACGAAACGGACATTGTATTCTCCCAGAATGATGTTATGTTCACTTTCCAAAATAAGCAAATTCTTATAAAAAATTGACAGCCAGTCAGCAGTCTGTACTATTGACATGGCGTTGACTACACAGGTTTATGTGGTAGGTTTAAATAGTCAATGGGCTCAACGAATTGTATTGTGTCAAGTGGCAATTTGGTGATTTGTGATTGAGTGGTTGGTGGCCAACCACGGGCTGACACGTGGTTGAGCCAAAGGCTGCCATGTGGCAGCTCGGGGAGCACCAAAATATTGGGTCGAAGTCTGAGCAGCAACAACAGGGGTCGAACCCGCGACCTAACAACACAAGTCCAAAACCTCCACCAGTACATCATAACATTAGTTCTTAACCATATAATAACTTGAGTTATATTTTAATTAGACGTGTGTGCCATTTCTGGGGAGGGGCTAGCCCTTGGTTGCGCAACCACCATACGACCACCAATGAAAGGGAAGCGGGGGGCGAGTCGTTGGCTTTAAACCCAGCCACGTGGCCCCCATATGGCCGCGATTATCAGACTATAAGCGTTAGAGGACATTTAGAGTGTCCAACAATTTCGCCCAAAAATCAGCGAAATTGTCTCTCCGTTAGCACATTTTGAGGCAAATTTGTAGGATGGTGCCGGATTTTGGGGAATTTACGGTGTGATTAGCGAAAAACTTGGAAATTCCATAACTTCTTCGGTTTTTTACCAATTCAGAAGCAAAAAGAGGCTACACATGCATTTTTAGCCATTCTAGAGCCATTGGTATAGGTTGCATAGCTTTCTAAGCATTGTAAACTAATGTATTCACATTTTTTAGCATAATAGAGAGGGCCAAGCCATTGGAAGCTGGACCAAGGAGACGTAGCCTAGGAGGGGTGAACTCCTTCATCATGTGTTGTTGTGATATTGTTTATGGTGATGTTAATGTTTGTTATGTGTTGATGTTCAGTCATTTGTTTATGTTAATTTGCACATAAAAATTACATAAAAGCACTCAAAAACTCATGTTTAAAACTTGCAAATAATCTCATGAATCCTTAAGCACACTTAACATATTCTAAAAAGGAATTCAGCACAACAAAACTAATTTTCCCAATCAGATCAACCTTGCTACCCTAATCTATCAGCGGACAATGTTTCACAATTTTCAGACTCGATCCACCTATGCTCGATATCAATATTGTAATACAAGAAACTATAAATCAATTCTTCCTCTGGTCAAACTACACATAAAACCCTAGTTGTCAATGTCAATGTAGTATTTTAACTTCCAGAGCTAAAACCTTAGCTCCACAACTATAACTAACACTTCTTCTCATATAGATATATTTGTCAATAACTCTAGCAAAAGTATGTCCACTCCACTAACACAATGACCTGCATAACCGTAGGTGAAACCAATATGTGTGCCCAACCTTACATTGTCATGTATAGAAGAAACTACCATATATGGTTCAAAAATCATTGTTCACAGGGTCATTGTCACTACTCTTCATCTAAATCTCCAACAAGTTCGTTGTTATATCAATTCATTTATCAAGAATGTATCATATTCATAGTCATACATTTAACACCCTCTACATAAACATTGCACCCAATAATTCTACCAAACTACTTAAACTCTATCATCTAGCAAAAAAAGGGTATTATATTACTTCAATACCATAATTAAATTCAATGGTCACCTCTCACATATGCCAGTGCGGTACATCCATCATTCTCTACTATAAAAACAATATACTATCAAGCTCCTTTTGCTCACACAACATCATCAATATACTCTATCCATGACAACTCTACTCACAACTAGACTTTCAACAATATGAAATATACAACCCAACACCCAGTTATCAAAAAGGTAATAACTTGAGGCTAATGATTAGGCAAAACCCTTGAACAATATTTAGCAGTAGCAACCATTAAGTCTCGTTCAAAATCTCAATATTCCAAATTCTCGTTCCAACCCTACAATGCACGAAAGGAATAAACACAAGGTGGTCCTTCAATCAATTTCAGAACTCGACCATGATGCTAGAGATGGGATCAATAATTGAATTCTAACATATGAGGATCAATGATTTAATCTAGAGTGCATGTCTCAGTTTGATCTTTAACCTCCATAAATTTCATTCATTTTGGATTTCCCAATGTAATTTAGGAGAATGCATAACAAATCCTAAAACGGACTTCACACTTTGTTGTTATCGACCATAGGTCACACTAAAATTATAATTGAGGCACCACCATTGTTGGAAATGCTACATAGTGCGTGCTATAGAAAAAGCAATTCCATATCCTTAATACATAAGAAAGAGTGTGACAAATTCACATAAGCTTACTTCAGTAATATATCACGAGTTCAATGAGAAGCGAAAACAGTGATGACCATAGAGTAATGTTTCTCTTCCTTCTTTACTAGTTGCAGAAACAATGATTGAAGATCTTAAGCCCAAAAGTATTACATTGGGGAGCCAGAATAATGTCGTTATAATTTTGGTGCATTAACTGTGCCAAGAATAATGAATTGGGGCCGCAAGACTGAAACTTAGAGAGTCACTGATACTACACATTCAGACTAGTTCATATATCTTGAACCTTAAACAACTTTCACATCAAATCAGATAGCTTTAGAGTCTTGTAGCCGCACTCAAACCACATATAGGATTCACTTGAAAAATGTTTGAAATGTGCCTAGAATGGTGGATCCCCAATCAGAAAGAATCATCCCCACTTGAATTAGTTATTTCCCTTGAAAGATAGAGTTGTAAGAGAACTTATAAAGTCAGTGAAATCCATACCATAAGCCTGCACAAAATAAGAACACAAGAAAATTTCCAACAAATTCGATCTTCAAGAATTTTCACAACTACCCGTGGATGCAGAAATAACCTCAGATATTCATACTCCTTGCTTGCATATAGAGAGAGGAAAATTCCATGTTTATATAGAAGTGGAGGATGCTCAAGGAATAAGGCCTGAATAGTCCTTTTGGAGGGAATAAATTTTTATTTTTAATTTTAAAAAGGCACCAAAACCCTAATTTAAAATGAGATGACTTCAAGGTTTGGGAGATCCTTTTAAAATTTAAATTTCAAAATAAACTTTACAACAAATTCAAATGAATTAAAAAATTCCTCTACCTCCTTAAATTTACCCTCTTAATAAAGGCTTCTTGATTCATGTCACATCATCATCATCAAAATTTTCTTTGCCATATCATTTAGTAATGTAATGCCACATCATCAACTTATGGGGTTTTAGCCCACAAGTTGGGGGATTCAACTTCAAACAAACATATCATTTTACCTTGAGCATCCTCCACTTATATATAGACATGGCATTATCCTCTCTCTATATGCAAGAAAGGAGTATGAATCTCTGAGATTATTTATGCCTGGACGAGTAGCTGCGAAAATTCTTAAAGATTGAAGTTGCTGGAAATTTTCTTGTGTTCTTCTTTTGTGCGTGCTTATGGTATGTATTTCATTGGCTTTGTAAGTTCTTTTGCATGTCTATCTTTCAAGGGAAAGAACTAATTTAGACGACGAGGCTTCTTTCTTATTGGGATTCCTTTGTTCTGGGCACATTTAAAACCTTTTTTTAAGTGAATCACATATATGGTTTGTGTGTGGCTACATGAGTCCAAAACATTATGATCTGATGTGAAAGGCATTTAAGGTTCAAGATATATAAGCTGGTCTGGATGTGTAGTATCTATGGCTCTCTAAGTTTCAACCTTGTGGCCCCAATTCATTATCCTCTGCATAGTTAACGCACCAAAATTATAACGACATTATTCTAGCTCCACGACACAATACTTTTGGGCTTAAGATATTCAATCATTGTCTTTGAAACTAGTAAAGAAGGAACATAAACATTACTATGTGGTCATCACTATTTTCGTCTCTCATTGAATTTGTGATATATTACCAAAGTAAGCTTATCTGAATTTGTCACGCTCCATTTTGCATATTATGGATATGGACTCGCTTTTGTTGTAGCATGCATTATGCAACACTTGCAGCAGTGCTGGTGCCTCACTTATAATTTCAATGTGATATATGGCACATAACAATAATGTGACAAGGCCATCTCAAGACGTGTTACACATTCTCCTAGATGCCATTGGGCAATCCTTTAGAAACATAATTTATGGAGGTTGGAGATCAAACTGAGGCAGAAGTTGTCTGGAATAAATCATTGATCCTCATCTATAAGAATTTAACTATTTATACCATCTCTGGCATCATGAATCAATTATGAAATTGATTCAAGGACCACCTTGTGTTTATTCCTTTCATTCATTGAAGGGTTGGAACTAGAATATTGGAAGACTGGGAATTTGAATGAGAATTAATGGTTCTTACTGCTAGAATTGTTCAAGGGTTGTGCCTAATCTTTAGCCTCAAGTTATTACCTTGTTGATAACTTGGTGTTGGGTTGTATATTTCATATTGTTGAAATACTAGTTGTGAGTAGAGTTGTCATGGATAGAGTATATTGATGATGTTGTGTGAGCAAAAGGAGCATGACAATTGTTTTTATAGTAGAGAATAATGGATGTACCATAGTGGCATATGTGAGAGTTGACCATTGAATTTAATTACGGTATCAGAGTATCATAATACCTAGAGATTTTTTGGATGATAGGATTTAGGTAGTTGATGGTTTCACTTTATAGTTTACACTTAAGCAGCGAATTTTAGTAGAATTGTTGGGTGCATGGTTTATGCAGGGGGTGAAAAACGTATGATTATGAATATGATAGATGCTTGAAAAATGATTTGATATAACAGTGAGCTTGTTGGAGGTCTTGATGAAGGGTAGTGATAGTTACCTTGTGAACAGTTATTTTGGAACCATATATGGAAATGTCTTATATACATGGCAGCGATCTTATATGTGATAGTGTTCTTTCCAGGGTGACAATACGATGACAAATTTTCTGGATTGATAATGACTATCATGTTTAGTAGTGGTCTTTTGATGTGACAACAATGATTGAGATAGTGACACTTGATGTGACTTATTGACATGATTGTAGTGAAATAACAACAGAAGTAGCATAGTGAAGTCTTGATCATATTTACCTTACAGCAAAAATAGTGGGAGTAACAATGTGGGAGCCATAGCGAGTAGTGGTGGAAGTTGTGGTTATAGTGAAGTGTGTAGGAAATTGGACGAAAGTAGTGAGTGCGGAAGCATTGGATAGATGAATGGAAAGTGGTTGTAGCACAGTGAACAACAATGGGCCGCAGTCTCCAAAAGTCATCCCATACTCCATGGGAAGCAGTGAATTTATAGGGTAAATAGGGTGGTTTGGGATTTACCAAACTAGGACTCATATCCACATATAAGGGAGGATAAGCTATAGGGATAAGAGGTAAGACCCCAAGCATAGGATTTTGATATCTCAATCAATATTAAATGGTTAAACCATATAATAAGCTTCTAGAAAGAGAATATTTGAATTTATTTTTATTTTTTACCGAATCATAGAGGGCACCGCACCTACAACAAAGGCAACATGCGCTAGTTAGCTCATTTTCTCAATGTACAACAAGAAACAGTGTAGGCTACTGAAAGGAGAAGTGTGATGGGTCCAAAAATGAGGATTTTAAGATATTAAACACAAATCTTTGACTTTTTGGAGAGAACATGTTCTAGGCTTTGTAGGGGATGAGTGAAAAGTGTCATTGGATGTTGATTGATCTGGTTTCCAAGGCACTTGATTGGATGTGAAAAAATAATCTCTAACAGATTTCCCCCTTAACTACAAAGTCAAAAGTAGTGGTTAAGCACTAAATTGCCTTGCCATGTGACAAGTCTAGATCAAGAATAGATTGGTTGAGATCATCGTCTATTACAATACATAATCATCTTGATATCATGGTTGAGGTAGGCATACCCATACTCAGCATATAAGAAAATTTACATATACAATAATCAAATTCATGTACACGAATGATAGGCGATGGACCCATGTTTGGATGACTTTTTGAATGATCATAGCCATCATACTTTGTAAACTTGTATGAATCCTAAAATCACAACCCAGATGGATGAAACTAGATCTGGGGTCTTCTACCTCGTCACTCGATAGTACGAGTCTAACCATCTGAATAAATGAGCTGGAGTCAAACACCACATAGAATCTTCTGGTCGAAGGCCAATGAGAAAACACCATCACTGAAAGCGAGGAAAAATTCTATTGAGGTATGCAAGCTCCAAGGCACTAAAGGGAGTTTCTAAGTCAAATTCCTGGATAATATGTTGATGTCGATAGGAAGTGACCCGTCACAGGAGGGCCTTGATGTATCCCCTGTCAATGACATGAAATCAGTATCAATATTTGAGACAAAATGTAATCATGCAAAGTTGTTTCGGGAGCAAAAGAAATGAAGTGAGGCTTAAGGTATTGTAGAAGAAGTTGACTAAGGTGGACTTTATCTTGAACATATCGGTGACAATATATGGAGTTGACAACATTGACTCAAAGACCCATAGTGAAGGTGTAATCAACATAGAGCCAAGTGGATTACCCAACCCAAAACAATCACAGAAATGAAGTGAAAAAGTGTCATGTTCAAGAGCGACTCACTGCCATTAATAGGTATAATGCCTTGTTTTCCCAAATTCCTAACCATTTATGGCCAGTACCTCTTTATATTTGACAAGCTTTAGGAGGATAACATATGTTTGATCTATAAGTTCATCCTTCGGACGAATCCTTCTCAGTATTTTAAATGAACCTTGAGAAGGAGTGGTTCGGTCTCATCATGATTGACGAGTCCAACATTGTTTAGTAGTTTTACAAGTCCAATGAAGGCATAACTCAACTTCTTTTTCATGTTTAGAGAGTTTTAAAAAGGGGCAAAACAAAACAAAAAAACAAAAAACAAAAACAAAAACTCCAAAGTGTTCATTTTCGTAACTTTGAATCTTGGGTGCGAAAATGCATAAAACAATACCTATGAGAACCTTTTAGCCATGTGCGACTAAAGTATTCCTTTTTCATAAATAGTCTAGTCCTAACCATTACACATTACTAAAAATATATAAATACAATTCTATATATAAAATGTTGATTGAATATATATATATATATATATATACACATGTACATGTACATGTACATGTACATGTACATGTACATGTACATGTACATGTACATATACATATATACATATACATACATACATAATACATACATAATACATACATAACATATAATATATATAATATATATATATTATATATAATATATATATATATATATATATATATATATATAATATATTCCACATTTAAATTATTACCAAATATGCAAGGTGCATTTAATTATTTGATTGTATATAAACAGAGAGAGACAAAACATTAAGAAGCATCACCTAGACTCAAGAATTAGTTTGATGCAAACCCAAAAAAAGGGTAAATTCCATTTAGTTCAAGAACCCATATGTTGGGTAACTTATTGATGGTTAAATTACTTCATTAATTGTCAACCAAGGTTCATGTACTTGTGAAGTGCATATGTACAATATATGCTAGGAGTTCTATTTTTTATAATGACAAAACTAAAATGAACTTTTTGTTGGAATAAGATGTGACTAGATTCACTTATATCATTCCCATGCACATGTTCTCTTCATCAAAATTGTTCTTTCAAAGCAAACTATTCTTAAAGGTGAATTTAATTGCAAGTTTTACTTGACAATAATAGAAAATTACTCTACTAAAATGAATTGAAAAGATTTTTCTAATGAGCATAATTGAAATTATTCTACTTGACAAGAATTAAAAAATCTACTATACTAAACAAAATTGAAATCTTAATTCTACTTGCAGGGAATTGAAATGTTATTCTAGGTATGGGAAATTAAAATATTTACTCTATTTAAGAGAAGGAAAACTTTAATCTAAGTGCCAAATTCAGGATCACATTAATAAAGAGAGCTTGAAAGCAATAATCTTGAAATACAATTTTGAAGAGTCTACTAGTGTGCGCAGTCATGACTAAAATCAATCTGATCATTATCAAATGAAGTAAACGAATCAAGAAAATAAGTATTTTTTATCTTTTTATCATATGTAAGCACTTTATAGGTTTTAACCCTGTACAGAAATTACCTGCATATGAATTCTAAGAACAGAAAATAAACAATGCGAGAGTATAACACATAAAACACATATACACAAAGATGTTCCCCTGGATCCCAAAACCGGGACTAACAACTTGATTTTTCATTATGTTCCTTTCAATGTTACAATACATATATATACATGCCAAAGCATCCAATACCATGGACCGAAAAACATCGCGCCCAAAACCATGTGCGAAAACCATGCACAAAACCATAGGTAGGTTCGCCCCACCTAATATAGGGTCCAAAAACAAATTCCACGAGGTGTTGCCCCGGACCCCGTAGAGAGGGGCTACCCGCCCCCCGCTGCACAATCGACGCAACAAAGGAGGGGATCTAAGCCCCTCGATTAACTAGGAAAGCTAGTCATGGAAAGAATATAACACAACCCAACATTCTCCCACTTGTTGTTTTCTTTCCACATGAGAGCGTAGTCATTTATCTAGCCCTACAATGCCCATTGTTTCTCTACACCAAGAGAATTTCTCTGAGCTCACAGATTTTGTCAATGCATCTACAATATTCTTCAAAGTTTCCACCTTTACCAGCAACACCTTTTTTCTTCTATCATATCCCTCACAAAGTGATATTGAACATCAATGTGCTTTGTCATTGAATGATAAGCAAGGTTCTTTGCCAAGAAAATTTCACTTTGGCTGTCACAATATATCCTTATAGCTCCCTGTACTAACCCCATACTTGAACACAATCTCTGCAGCCAAACTGCTTCCTTGCTTGCATGAGTGGCTGCCACGAATTCTGCCTCTGTAGTTGATAATGCCACTACAGATTGTTTCTTACTCATCCAACTGACTACATCTCCAAATAGGTTAAACACATACCCACTTGTATATCTTCTCTGATCCATATCTCTAGCCTAGTTTGCATCAACAAAGCCACGGATATCCAAAACTCTGTTCAATCCTGGTCTTCCTTGATAGCACAAACCATAATCACTAGTGCCATGCAAATACTTGAAAACCCGCTTCACTGTTGTCCAATGCTCCTTTCCTAGTTTTGACATAAACCTGCTCAATACTCCCACTACATGTGCAATGTCTGGTCTAGTACATACCATTGCATACATTAGGCTACCGACTGCACTTGCATATGGAACACAGGACATGTCCTCTTCCTCTTCTTATGTCTTGGGGCATTATTTAGCAAATAACTTTACACCAACGAGAATAGGAACCTTCATCAGTTTACTATCCTGCATCTTAAACCTCTTAAGTATTGTCTCAACATACTTCCTTTGGTTTAACCAAAGCTTCCTCTTTGCACAATCTCTTTTAATTTCCATTCCCAAAATATAGTTTGCAACGCCAAGATCTTTCATGTCGAATTTGGAGGACAATTGAGTCTTCAAATCCTCGATAATTTCTTTGTCATTTCCAACCAGCAACATATCATCCACATACAAGACCGGATAAATAACACGGTCACCAATTAATTTAAAATACACATAGTGATCTGCTTTTCTTCTAGTGAAGCCAAGTCCTCGTATAAATGTATCAAATTTCTGATACCACATCCTTGGTCACTGTTTTAACCCATATAGAGACTTCTTTAACTTGCATACCAATTCTTCCTTACTCTTCACCGCAAAGCCTTTAGGTTGCTTCATGTAGATCTCCTCTTCCAGATCCCCGTGAAGAAATTTTTTCTTCACATCCATCTTTTCTACCTCAAAATCAAAAGCAGCAACAACAAATAAAAGTAATCTAATAGAAGCTACCTTGGCAACAAGAGAAAAAATATCACCAAAATCAATTTCTGGCACCTAGGAATAACCTTTTGCTACCAACCAAGCTTTGTATTTCTCCACTTTTCCTTCTGCATTTCTCTTCTTCTTGAACACCCATTTGCTGCCAATGGGTTTCCTTCCAACCGGCAAGTCCACCAGATCCCAAGCCTCATTTTTATGCAAAGATGCCATTTCATCAACCATGGCCTCTTTCCAAAGTTTTCCATCCTCTCAATCTAATGCTTCCTTCATAGTTCTGGGATCATCGTCA